>JAJGRX010000514.1:0-27013 GCA_025461125.1 Carex kokanica
AAAAGCATGTACATAGAGTCATGTACAAAAAAACACCTCAAATATATTAAATTTACTACGTGTATTATATTCCTGAGACAAATGAGTATTATTTTAACATTTGAAAGGAAATAATTCAAAGAAAAAGATGAATATATTGTCCCAGAATAATTTCTTGTTCATCTATTTTTTGTATATATATATATGAGTGAGGCTATGGTGCTATGCATAGCACCAATGGCTAGTGTACTACGGCTCAATATGGTACTTTTTAAAATCCTAACGGTCGATCCGACCGTTCAATGTGATATCCATATGAATATGTACTTGCAAACTAAATTTTATATTTTTTTGAATTTTTTTACTATTTTTTCAGATAGGTAGAAAAATCAGTGTTTTTTGAAAATTCTGGACCATCAAAATTCTACCTATCTGAAAAAATAGTAAAAAAATTCAAAAAAAATATAAAATTTAGTTTGCAAGTACATATTCATATGGTTATCACATTGAACGGTCGGATCGACCGTTAGGATTTTAAAAAGTATCATATTGAGCCGTAGTACACTAGCCATCCGTGCTATGCATAGCACCATAGCCTCACTCTATATATATATGAGGAGGGATCCAATTACACCTTTTTTGGTGACACATCATGACACTGTTTTTTATATAGGTCAATTTTGCGATTTCAAAATCCAAACAGTCGATCCGAACCGTTCAACATGATCACCATATTAAAATGTGCTTGGAGATCAAATTTTACATTTTTTTGAATTTTTTTACTATTTATTAAGATGGTTACAAAATTGCTGTTTTTCAATGGTATGAAAACAACGATTTTTGTAACCATCTTAATAAATAGCAAAAAAATTCAAAAAAATGTAAAATTTGATCTCCAAGCACATTTTAATATATCCATCATGTTGAACGGTTTGGATCGACTATTTGGACTTTGAAAATGGTAGGTGTCAAAGTGTGTCACCAAAAAAGGTGTAATTGGATCCCTCCTCTCTCTCTCTCTATATATATATATAGGGATGGGCTATGGTGAGCTATGGAGTAAAACAAGTTTTTACTCCATGCCTCATTATTTCCATTTTGAAATTCCAAACAACCGATCCGAACCGTTCAAGTTGTTCTCCATATTGAAATGTGCTTGGAGACCAAATTTTACATTTTTTGGAATTTTTTTACTATTTATTAAGCCCCTTTGAAAATCGCTGATCGAATGGTCCAGAAATTTTTACTGTTTTGCTACTGTTCATCCGGATCTGAGATTTTCAAAGTGGCTTAATAAATAGTAAAATAATTCCAAAAAATGTAAAATTTGGTCTCCAAGCACATTTCAATATGGAGATCATGTTGAGCGGTTCGGATCGGTTGTTTGGATTTTCAAAATAGAAATATGGCGTGAAGTACAAACTTGTTTTACTCTATAGCTCACCATAGCCCATCCCTATATATATATATATATATGTATATCGATCCATTTTTGTGTCCAAGTCAAAAGATTATAGTTTCATATATTAATTGTCCATTATTTAAACTAGGGCTGTGTTTTGGTCTTTGCCTCAGAAAAAACTATTTTTTGAAAAGTTAATTTTAAAATATTTATTCATGATATATTCCGACATTTTTAATAATACCCTAAGTTAATTAGAGATTAATAAATTTGCCCACGAGTGCTCTGAAATTTTAAATATGCCCAAACCGGCCATTTAATGGCCGGTCCCGAGATATATTTTTTTTTTTAGAGAAAAATAGCTAAAATGTTGAAATCTAACACTAAAAAATTGAATTGTTTTTTTAAATATTTGTTAGATTACTTTTTTGATAGCATATTTATACTAAAATACGCTAAATTACTTGAAATTATGTTAATTTAGGCTTATTGACACTAGATTACTTTAAATTATGTTAACTTTTTTTTAAGAGACAAATAGCTAAAATGCTGAAATATAACACTAACAAATCGAATTTATTTTTAAATATTTGCTAGATTACATTTTTTATATATAATTAGCATATTTATACTAAAACACGCTAAATTACTTGAAATTATGTTAATTTATGCTGAATTACACTAAATTATGCTAAATTACAATAGTTATGTAAAATTATGCTAAAATACGGTAAATTATGCTAAATTACGTATGAATAGGGATGATATCTTCACCGAGAAAGCAAAAAACGACGACGAAACTTCAAACGGCCATAAAACGACGCTCGAGTGTCCGATTTCAGCAAATGACCACTTTTCGGAAAGCTTGTGAAAATATGCATGCGTCTGAACTAGCAATGCTAGATTTCTAAATTCAGAATCACCAAAAAATAAAGGGAAGAGTTTCAAAACTTCAGTGAAGTTTCCGATTAAGATTTTCAATTCTATTGTTCAATCTACGTAGCTCAGTAAATTAGTTATATAATAAACTTGTAGAATACCAATTTTTATTATTTTTGGAATTTTTTTACTATTATTTATGATTTATGAAAGATGGCACAAAATAGGCCCTATTCATACGTAATTTAGCGTAATTTACCGTATTTTAGAATAATTCTACATAATTATTGTAATTTCAAGTAATTTAGTGTAAATCACCGTAAATTAACATAATTTGAAGTAATTTAGCGTATTTTAGCACAAAATCAGCCCTATTCATAGTATATTTTTAGTATAAATATGCTATCAAAAAAGTAATCTAACAAATATTTAAAAAAACAATTCGATTTTTTAGTGTTAGATTTCAGCATTTTAGCTATTTTTCTCTAAAAAAAAAAAAAAAAATCTTGGGACCGGTCATTAAATGACCGGTCGGGATTTTTAATCGGGACTGGCCATTAAATGGCCGATTTGGGCATATTTAAAATTTTGGAGCACTCGTGGGCAAATTTATTAATCTCTAATTAACTTAGGGTATTATTAAAAATGTCGGCGATATATTGTTCCTCAATATTTTTTTGCATTTAAAAAAAAAGGACAAATAAATGTTTTTTTTCTGGAAATTTTAAATTAAGAAATATATAATTGTACACTGACAGCCGCTGTCAATCTTTTCAAAAAAATATTAATCATGTAGTAATTCAACAGAGAAATACAAGAAAAAAATGATTTTAAAAGTTATATTGTACCTTAAGACACATCAAACACATGTCTTTTAAATTATGAGGGAGAAACATGATGAAAAAAAAAGAAAAGAATAGAAAAACTGAATCAAACGGATAATAAACATTGATGATGTGCGATAGCTACAAGAATTGGGGGCTAAATATTCTTCATGAATTAATATAGTAAAAATGATTTTTCCTGTAATTTCAAATATGTTTGGGACCCGTCGAAAATCAGTAAAAGTAGAACACAAATTATTGAAGTTCGTTTGACGGATATATAGTTATGTTATTTGATTTCCAAGTTGAATAAAATTGATATGCATGCTATGTTATGATGGAGAACACATGTAATTTACTGTTTTTATACAAACAATACCATTAATGATACGAAATGAATTTACTAAAATAAATGCACACTGTAATATATCAAGGGTTAATTTACATGTGTGTGGTAAAGAACAAAAAAAAATTTAAAATGAATGTATATAATGTGTCGTGACTTAGCAAATGTCTTTTTGAGAAAGCGGCGAATTAACATAGGTGAGATCTGAATGCACAATATAACAATATAAATTTTGGTATAGGTTAATTTTTGCATATATCACTACTAGAATTTCCTCATTTTCCAAGAGGAGGAAAATGGCCTTTTCTAAGGGCTTACCATTGGAAAAAGTCCTAAAATCGCTATTTTCAAGCGCCGCCCTTGGAAAAACTACCGTAGCAAATACCCTCGTTGAAAATGGTCAGTATTTCCAATGGCACCGTTGCAAATACCTGATTCTGACTTTTTCCATCGGCCTGCTCTTGGAAAAAGGGCGCTTGGAAAAACTTTCAAACTTGGCCCCCGTCTGGAGTATTTCCAAGGGGAGCATCCCTGGGGCCCACCTTAGTTTTTCCAATGGGATCAAACGAGGGACCCACCGAGTATTTCCAAGGGGAGGGAGCGTGGGTCCCACCTGATCATTTCCAAGGGTGTCGCCCCTGGGCCCCATGAGTATTTCCAAGGCAATCTACGCGGGACCCATGCACCTGAGTATTTCCAAAGGCAGTTTACGTGGGACCCACTCCAGCATTTCCATGGCCAATGAAAGTGGGCCCACCTGGTCAGATCTAGACACTATTATTTCCTTGGATATACCCACGGAAATACTGACCTCCTTTTTTTGGTACCAGAATGCCCACATATGAACAATCCTCCCTGTACTGATCCGATACCGACCCGTTTACATTCCCCAATTCCTATTCAGCCAAATTAACAAACACATTGAAATATAGAGAAAAAACATGTAATTAATACTAATCGACATAGTATAATCATCATACGTTGTACCAAAAAGCCAAAAAGCATTACAAAAATCAGTACTAAATTGCAAGAACTTATACAACACATTGTCCCAAAATATACCCATCACCCATTAACACAAAGTCGAGCTTGGCATCTACAAAGTGTTGTACTATGTCTGCAATAAGGCAAGCCTGCATCATTAGAAATACAGATTCTCCTTAGAAAAATATAAACTATTTAGAAAACAAGAAAGATGGAATCAAATACAGAAACCTTTAAAATAAAGGTACATAAAAATCTATGTATCGGTTTGATCACAACTAAAAGTTGAAAATTGGTTGAAACTGGTCAACACCCTACACTAATTTCAGATAAGATAAATTATAGTTGCTGACTTTCATAGGTCAAAAAGGGAAGAAGAAAATAAAACTCACATCACCAAGAATTAGCTTTAAAGTAGTTATTATAACCAACTACGTACATTAAGTATTTTAGAGGGATACTTTTCTAAAAGAGCCAAGCAATAGATGGACAGTTCCACTCCCAATGAAAGCAAAGATTTTAGTCATTGTGAGATGTGAAAGCAAAGATATAACCAACTACATTAATGAAAGAAATTGATCTAGTTATTGTGAGATGTGTACTACAAATACCTACAGGTCTATTTTATGATAAAAGTTGCTAGATTTTAGTCATTCACATACTGTTTGGACTGTAAAATTGCATATGGTCTTAACTGCAGCTGCATCTTTCTCAAAACTTGATAGTATCCGACCCGTTTGCATCCCTACCCTCTAGAATAAGGATCACACCATGATTCTTACCTGCAGACAAACATTACAATATATTAGATCACTTATTAAAAACTTTTAAAGAATTTGCAAATTAAACCCCCCCACTATTGTCTGGTCATTCTCATTTAAATCACTTTACAATTTCAATAAACTCTTGGATGATAATTTGTTATTTTTCATTAATTGATTTATCCTAGTTAACCTTTAGAACAAAAGTCATAAATCTATACTGGATGCAGATGTTCCCTGTATGTCATATCAACCTTTTTGGAAATATTTGAAGAAATCAGGAATTGTGTTCACTATTTTTAACCCAGTACCAGTACCATGGGGTTTTATGCTTCTCATTGCTTGGTACTGGGACAGTACCGAGTTGATTCTGGTACGTCGGTACAGGACCTGAGGGGGAGTGCATCAGTTCGAGATGGGTTTGGACTTTGAAAGCAACTTATAAATTATTCAACTGAACTTGGTATTTTGAAGATTGAAGCACAACTGAGGCTTGATTATGAAGCATGAGTTAGAATTGGTAAGATGAGGAGTGTTGCCCAATTAAGATATCATACGTTCCCAAAAGAATAAATAAATAAAAAAAACACAACATACCGTGGGTTGGGCAAAGTTGTAATATCTAGAGTCTCCAGTTTGGGGCATTTTACCGTGATAGGATACTGCATCCACTTCATTTCTCGGTCGGAGGTTGTACCCTCTTGGCCGCAAAACTGTCATGTGATGATCGGAACAATAAAAGTGTTAAGAGTACAATTGATTTCAATTCAATAGAATTCAACAGAGATGGTTTCTAAATGAAATTTGTTGATCGGAATAAAAATAGACAAGAATTGAATTCCTCTCTATTTATTAATTGAAATGTACAAATAATAAAAGAGAAATGATTTCATTCAAGTAAAAATGACTTTTATGCCCTTAAATTTGTTCAACTAGTTTTGGACATAAAATGTTTATATCTGAGTTGGTACTGATATCAAATGGTACCAATCTTACTGGTATCAAATTGCACATTTATTTGAACACGCTGGCTGAGGTCCATGTCCGAAATACCAGAGGAAGAGACAGCATAGTCAAAGCGCAACCTAAACACAACTACAACAAAGAACTCCTCATGATCTAAAATAGCTTTATTGGTTTCTTAGGAGAAATAGAAAGATATTTAACTAAACACAAAAACTTACCACTATGTTGTGCCAGATGCCAGCACAGTATATACGAAGGGAAGCAAAAGGACACAAATT
Organism: Carex kokanica; assembly: GCA_025461125.1. Taxonomy (NCBI): domain Eukaryota; kingdom Viridiplantae; phylum Streptophyta; class Magnoliopsida; order Poales; family Cyperaceae; genus Carex; species Carex kokanica. The sequence goes on from JAJGRX010000514.1 coordinate 6,420, forward strand.
CTCAAGTGAACTTTGGTTTAAGGCCACCAATGCCCCTGGAAAGAGTACTGCGATTAGATTGTGAAGAAACTGCACTTCTAGCACTTTAGTAGGGTCCAGATCCTCGCCGCCATCTTCAATGTAAGGTAAAGAAAACCCAAATCTGCATGAATTTGCCCAAATGGAAAACAATCGTGGTGATTCAAACTATTGTATAGATGAAGATAATCTAAAAGAAATCCTACATAGAAAAATCGATACTGACCTAGAGATGGGGGGGCGGTGTTGCGCTGAGCGGCGAAGATAACGGCGGAGGGAGAGAGGGGCTGAAGTTGTTGAGCGGCGGACAAAGAGGGCAGTCGGATTTGCGTTGAGTGGCGGAGAGATCGATTTTGAAAACTCTCGAAGAGAGGGAAATGAAAATATTGCTGAGTGAGAGAGGGAAATGAAAACATCTTAGGGCGAAATGAGTACAAGAGAGATGGCGGCTCCCTATATCCTCTCTGGATGCGATGGGGAACAAAAAATTTCTGAAGTACAGATATTAACATAGCAGTTTTAGCTTCAATCAGTGTATTAAATATATTGGATGCTCTTTAAATTATACAGGCCGTGCTTGCATAAAATCAAAAACTGCTCTGTTAACAAAATATTTGTGCTGGGAGACCTACCCACCAATTCATATACTCTGAGGTAATATAGTATTTGTGTTTGGATCGGAGCCGTCTGATCATAATTATGCACGAGTATTAAAGGAGCCTGTGCATCGCCTAGGTTCGGGATCTAAACAAAAATATTATGCTACCTCAGAGAATAGAGACTCCCTACCCACAACCTCTTAAATGAAGACATCAGGACAACACATTTTCAATCGAACGGTTCAGATTTACATATTTACAAATTAGTTAATGTATTTATAGAAAATAATATGAAAAAATTTCAAAAAATATATTTTTAATTTGTTACAGTTTTTATAACCAAATTATACTTATAATTGTAAATTTTATAGATTTTCATGATTATTTGTCCCTTCAAATTTAGTAAATATTTGAGAACTGTTCATTTTCACGTGAGCGATCGACGGTCGATCTGCAATGAAATGATTCTAAATTTGTTTTGAAATGATCAAGGGACAACATTGAACGTAATCAAACTAAAAATTATGAAGTTTTATTATGTCCAAGCTTCGATCCAACATGAATTATTTATAGCCCTTTGATGTTTCGATATTCCGTCATCTCGATGGATAGGTAAATAAAAATAAAATTTCATCAAAATTTGCTGCAGGAATATATATGCAGTGCTCTTTAATTTGAACGGTTCCGATCGACCGTCGGACGACGTGTTTACGTGCGCCTTCATTAACTCACAAAGCAAGAATTTATGTTTCATAAGACATAAACTCTTGCTTTGTGAGTTAATGAAGGCGCACGTAAACACGTTGTCCGACGGTCGATCGGAACCGTTCAAATTAAAGAGCACTGCATATATATTCATGCAGCAAATTTTGATGAAATTTTATTTTTATTTACCTATCCATCGGGATGACGGAATATCGAAACATTAAAGGGCTATAAACATTTGTAAATTTGAACCGTTCGATTAAAAATGTGCTATCCTGATTATCACTTAACGTCTCCATTTAACAATACTAGTTATATTTTTTATACATATTTTTTCAGTGAAAGATGGAACCTGATTTTCAGACTTGCACGGAAATTGATACAGACGTGCGTCTCCATTTAACAAGACTAGGTTCAATTAGCTCTAGGACCGTACAATGAGCATCAAGATCTATGTGCACGGAAATTGATACAGACTTGCACGACTTTTGATACAGAGTACACTAATTTTGATGCAGATCGAATGGTCATTACACCCATTGAACCAAGGTAGGTCCGATGGGCATCGGACCTACTCTGATTCCCTAAGACGCACCCCATGAATATGATTTGGCCGCTGACAGATGGGTTCCACCTGTAAAATTTGTTTTTTTCTCTTCTCTGGATCCTGCTCATTCCTCCCCCGTTCTCTTTGGAAAAATTCGTCTCCCCTCCATTACCTCTTGAAATAATCACTTTCCCTCCTCAAAATTTCAACTCCCTCCTAAAATTTGGGTGATATCGACTATAGAGAAATTTGGGTGTCAGCTCAAAGGGTCACGATTACCAATGGATATCTCCATTACAGGGGTGAATGCGTATCCATGGTAAATGCTCAGGTGATATAAAATCGTGGGTATGTGTATCTATGGTACTATTATTCCATCATATCTCTCTTTTCTTTACTGTGTGTTCCTCTTTCTCAAGCCGGTCCAAGACTTTCAATTTTTGTTCGACTATGTTGCGTGTGTTCGTGAACCCGAGGTCGGCCAGGATAAGAAAGGTCGGTGGATGCTACCGCAGACCCTGCTTTGGAATCTCGTTTGTGAATACCCCTCAGCCCCTCTTTCCAAATTGACGGTGGGTTGAGTCCCTCCTATATGTATTTTTGTGTTGTTGTGATTTGCTCGTTGATTTATGTTTGATAGGGCTCGTATTTGAAATAGTTGTGGTATAGTTTATGCTTGCTCGTTGTTTTATGCTAAGTGACCATAATTTGCCTTATAAGACTCGTTGGATTTTAAAATGGTGAAGGGGATTAGAGCACTGAATTGAACAAATGGAATGCTCTCAAAGTGTTTGATGAAATGTCCAAATCAAGTTCAATGTTTGTAAGGGCATATCCACTTAAAGTGTTTCTCTTAACAAGTTTTATCTTGTTATTAGATTGTCATGGCAGGGATTCTCGTATTCACACCGGGCCCGGGTCCAGTGAATGCGCATGGTCTAGCGAAGGTAGGTTGTGTGGTGGTTGACATGGGGCTAGCTACTACACCGGCTTGCTTCATGAGTACTGTGCTAACACCATTCAACTATGATGCTTCAATCATGGTAGAAAACTAGAAATCATGTTTGACATTTTAAGTAATTTATGACTATACGACTATTTTTTTTTAATTGTTCTGACCAAGTTCAAGAAAGATATGCTGAGATCAATAAGAAAAACCAAAAAATGGATATTGATGGCAATTTGGTATATTGCAATTCGAGTGACTAATTAAAGTTATATCTATTACATTGGTCCATGCTATCAAAATTTATCTACATTACGACTTGACAAGTGAGGTTTGTGCTCCAAATTCAGTTATTGTTTTCTCATTTTAATTTTCTTATTTTGAGATCTGCATCACCAGTTGAATGATTGACAAGTATCTTCAATCAAGAAAATAGAACAGCGGGATTATATGACATCCACAAATGAAACACAAAAGGTTGTACAGAAAAAAGGTACAACTTTTAGCTAATAAATATATCATCTGTAATGTTTACTATGCTCTCTTATTAATTTATTGGAGAATTGAGCTGTCTTAGATGAGTCTTTGTTGAAGAGTTCCTTGTTGTACATTTTTTTATTTTTTTAGTTGTATACCGGTGTTTGATTATGTGCACACAAAGTGTTTGATGAAATGGCATAAGTGCACAGTTGATTATTTATATCTTTTAAAAAGTTAGCAAGAAAAAATAACTAATACCTTTGCATCTATGCTACTGGATTGAGTGTGAGACTCATATTAAGTCCATGTCAATACTTAGTGCAAAAGCAACATATACTATGGGTCAGTTTGTAGTCTCCTTAATGCTCAATTTGATGATTTTATCACAAAAATGTATGCACAACTTACCCAAGACCTTCATACTACCTGTGTGCACGTTTTCCTTATTTTTGCAATATTTCTAACAATTTATTTCATCACTTTTCAGTTTGTGAGGTGCAGTTTGGATCATTCTGACATGCTGTTTTGTTATTTTTGTGTAGAACAAACCATAGATCCAAATTAGATGTTTTTTGTTTCTAAAATTTCAGGAAGTCATGATCTGCACCCACAATTAATTTCAACTCATTGTATTGCCTAGAGCTATGCCAAAAGTTTTTCTCAAGATCAGTTTTGTTCCAGTTTTGGCTGTGCCAGTTTTTTATTTTCTGACAACCAATTTTGTATAATTTACACAGGACAAACTACAACTCCAAATTGAGTGTTCTTGGTACCAAAATTCTCAGGATATTAAGATCTTTCACCATGATTTATTTCACATTTTTATGGATTTTTTAACTGAGTTGAACTTGAGGTTTTGTAAGTACCAGTTTTTGCATTTCCTGAGGCCAAACTTTGAGGATTTATTATAAATTGTAGTAACTATAATGTAATGTGTTTTATTTGGTTTAGAACAAAAGCATGTTTAGCAAATATATCATCTCTTTAATTGTTTAGAATTCCTCTTCTGGTCAAATACTAAAAAAACCATTAAATGCTCAGCTCTTTTGTTTAATTTGGATGATTATTTTGTTGTTTAATTTTTTGTACTAAGCTCTTTTATAATTGAGAATAGAGTTATTCACATAAATAGGAAATATGCCGTTGGGCAAATTTTGTATGCATAAGAGTTGCATGTGAATTATTGTTGCTTTATAATACCTCCATTTATTTGGGAACTTTACTCGGCAATATATTTTATAAGCACATTATGAGAAGCATTGTATAAGATTGGAAAGCTGGTCAACTAACTTTGTTATACCAATTACTTCAGATATCTCTAATGCAAAATTAATGCCGTATTTCAAAATAACTATTTTGAAATAAGAGGTGTAGAGATATTAAATTTAATTTAAATTGTGTAGTTCAGAATAATATCCCATGTAGATGAGAAAAAAGAAAAAAATACGTGATGTGATTTTTTTATAGTGCTATTAAACAAGAGGAGGGATCTGATTACACCTTTTTTGGTGACACACTTTGACACCTACTATTTTCAAAGTCCAAATAGTCGATCCAAACCGTTCAACGTGATGGATATATTAAAATGTGCTTGGAGATCAAATTTTACATTTTTTTTGAATTTTTTTGCTATTTATTAAGATGGTTACAAAAATCGTTGTTTTTAGACCATTGAAAAACAGCAATTTTGTAACCATCTTAATAAATAGTAAAAAAATTCAAAAAAATGTAAAATTTGATCTCCAAGTACATTTTAATATGGTGATCATGTTGAACGGTTCGGATCGACTATTTGGATTTTGAAATCGCAAAATTGACCTATATAAAAAACGGTGTCATGATGTGTCACCAAAAAAGGTGTAATTGGATCCCTCCTCATTAAACAAAATAGTTTATTATATATTGCTATTATCTTGTTGTTGTGATTTAATTTTGTTGAACATTCAAAGGGACATCTCATATAAATAGAAATGTTTCTGTTTTCATAAACTTAACTTTTCCAACGGTACCCTCATGGAAATAATAAGTCCAACTATAAAATAATATAAACTGAATCAATAAAATATTTCCAAGAGCATATGGCTCTAGTATTTCCATGAACCTCCACTATAAAATAATATAAACAGATTAAACAAAACATTTCCAATGGTAGCTCATGGAAATAATATGTCTCCCTCCTTCACACTTATTTCCAACGGTAAGATGTAAGGTATTTCCATGGCCTATCAATAAAATATAGTATTCGGTCTGTTTGGCGGGTAATGGGTCTTGCAAAAGTATTTCCAATGGTGGATATGAAACATTTCCAAAGGCAGACATAAGGGATTTCCATGCGCTACTATTTCCATGGGACTGCCGTTGGAAATGGTTAAGTGTGTCAGAAAAAACAAATTCATTTCCATGAGCCCTTCCTCCCCTTGGAAATAACATTGCTCCCCATGGAAAATGTGAAAATTCTAGTAGTGTATATGGGGTGTTTTACTTCCCGCTTATATCTCTATTTTCAAAGTTCAAATAGTCGATCTGAACTTCTCAACACAATATTCATATTGAAATGTGTTTGGAGACCAAATTTTACATTTTTTGAAAATTTTCTACTATTTATTTTTTGAATATTTTAAAATTAGTGTTTTTCTAATTTTTTTTATTATTTTATTTAATGAAAAGATGTGATTTTTAAAAATTCTAAAAAAATAGTAAAAAATTTCCAAAAATATAAAATTTGGTCTCCAAGCATATATCAATATGAAGATCATGTTGAGATGTTCGGATCGATGATTTGAACTTTGAAAATAAAGATATGAGTAGGAAGTAAAACACCCTCTTTGCTTCCCAAAGCATGATAGCCTATCTCTCTCTCTCTCTCTCTATATATATATATGAGGAGGGATCCAATTACACCCTTTTTTTGACACATCTTGACACTTTTTTTTTATATAGGTCAATTTTGCGATTTCAAAATCCAAACAGTCGATCCGAACCGTTTAACATGATCACCATATTAAAATGTGCTTGGAGATCAAATTTTTCATTTTTTTTCATTTTTTTACTATTTATTAAGATGGTTACAAAATCGCTATTTTTCAATGGTCTGCAAACAACGATTTTGTAACCATCTAAATAAATAATAAAAAAATTCAAAAAAAAATGTAAATTTGATCTCCAAGTACATTTTAATATATCCATTATGTTGAACGGTTTGGATCGACTATTTGGACTTTGAAAATGGTAGGTGTCAAAGTGTGTAAAAAAAGGGTGTAATCCAATCCCTCCTATATATATAGGTTTTGAAAATCGCTGATCCAATAGTCCACAAGTTTTTATTGTTTTTTACTGTTCATTAAAATCATTGATTTTCAAAGTGCCTTAATAAATAGTAAAAAAAGTTCCAAAAAATGTAAAATTTGGTCTCCAAGCACATTTCAATATGGAGATCATGTTGAACGGTTCGGATCGATGGGTTCGCACCAAGGCCCTCGTGCAACCGAATGGTTTTCAGATTTTTAAAGTCCAAACGGTCGATCTAAATTGTTAGATGTGATCTCTATACTAAAATATGCTTGGAGACCAAATTTTACATTTTTTGGAATTGTTTATTATTTATTAAGCCACTTTGAAAATAGCTGATCACATGGTTCATAATTTGGTTGCACTGTTTTTACAATCCAATCGGATCAGCAATTTTCAAAGTGGCTTCATAAATAGTAAAAAAATTCCAAAAAATGTAAAATTTGGTCTCCAAGAAGATCTTAATATATATAGAGATTACATCTAACGGTTTAGATCGACCGTTTGGACTTTGAAAATCTGAAAACAATTCGTTTGCATGAGGGCCTTGGTGCAAACGTTTTGATATTAGCCCCACCTCTCTTTCTCTCTTTATATATACCAAGGCCCTCGTGCAACCAAGTCGTTCTCGGATTTTCAAAGTCCAAACGGTCGATCCAAATCGTTAGGTGTTCAATATATATTAAAATCTGCTTGGAGACAAAATTTTACATTTTTTGGAATTTTTTTACTATTTATGAAGCCACTTTGAAAATTGCTGATCCGGGTGAACATTAAAAACAGTGCAAACCAAAATTCTGGACCATGTGATAAGCAATTTCAAAGTGGCTTAATAAATAGTAAAAAAATTCCAAAAAAATGTAAAATTTGGTATCCAAGCAGATTTTAATATAGAGATCACATCTAAATATTTAGATCGACCGTTTGGACTTTGAAAATCCAAAAACGACTTGGTTGTACGAGGACCTTGATGCAAACGTTTTGATTTTAACCCCCTCTCTATATATATATTCTAATATCTACTCATTGATAGTTGGCGTCTTCCTAGAAAATATCCAACTAAAGCCCTACAAAACGGACAAAAAAATTACGTCAATTAATTTTCAACATGAATTACATCAACAAGCAAAAAGAAAAAAAAAAAAAAAACATGCAAAAAGAAAAAAAATAAAATAACAACAATAGCCCAATTTTATTTTTTGGGTTCGTCCATAAAATTTTGGGCTACAACGCACCTAATTGGTTTTGTTGGATGATGTCCAAAGGATCTATTAACGGCCTTCAAGGTCTGTAATAGTGATCTCATACGAACTGCTTGATTCCCACAATTGGGCCTGGACGGAACTGATTCTTGTACAAATAACGGGCTTCTTGGGCCGGGGCAATGCTGCAATTTCACTCGACAACATGAACAAGACTGAACCCATAAGGGGCCTCTCATCGGGACATTCCTGGACACAGAGCAGGCCCACCTGTATGCACCGTAAGAGATCTGGTACTGGGCAGGGCCCACTAACAGTTGGGTCCAGAAGTTTTAAAGGATTGCCTTGCTCCCAGAGTCGCCAAGTCTGAGACAAACGTTGACATATTTATAAATACAAAAATAGGTGGCAGCTCGCTAGATGAAGGATATTCTCGTTACACATTTCAAGGAGATTTCTTGAGGCGGTTAAAATATCTTAATTGTTGGCTTAATATGTAGCTGGTTGTTTATGTGGAAATGAAAGCCTACGGGCGTGATAATTTGCACATAAAAAAAAGTACAAAAATAATACCGGTTCATAAAAAAAAATAAGCATCTCTAATAGATAATTTCTATTATTAATAGCGAGATCAGACATTTTGGTGGTCATTGGTAGTATCGTTTGGTAAAAACTCTCTTGAGAATGTAAGAGAAGAGAACAGAAATTACAATTAACACTACTGATAAACTTACATTTGCTAGCAGAATCATGTTCCCATTATTCCTTTGGCCACTCAGTATCTCCAACAAAAGAAATCCCAAAGCGGTAAACATCAGACTTGACTGATATTGTCCCGTTCATTGCATACTCAGGAGACATGTAACCACTGCATGAATTATTATGATATATACTCATTTATAAAAGTTGGACAGAGATAATGAAACCTGTATATGCAAGTGTTCTTTTATGAGAATTAGGGGAAAAACTTGTACCGCGTTCCAACCACTGTCTGTGTAGCCATTTCAACCTCATCACCACTGAATAACCTAGCGGTACCAAAATCGGATATCTTCGGACCATCTCTTGGTCTAATAGTATATTCGCAGCTTTCAGGTCCCTGTGAATTATATTGAATCTTGAATCCTGATGTAGGTACAGAATTCCTCGAGCAATTCCGTGAATAATGTCTAATCTCATTCCCCAGGTCCAAGAAGGGACGCCTCTTTTCATCTGTTCCAGAGATATTGGAGAGTCAGTGGTTTTACTCTGATTCAAGATTCTCAAATTATTTAACAAAAATGGTTTGTTAATTTGTCCTTCATTAGGATTTGTACGCCTTAATTCAAGAGGTCTTGCTTTAAATTAAGCAATTTTCCAGGTAAATTAATTATTGAGCTTGACCAAATAAATTATTAATGTTGGACCTAACAAATGTGGGACATAACGTTTAGGATATAACCAAATTAATCCATATATATCTCAGTTTTTCAACAGTATAATCAAAATGCAGACAAGAAATTGGATACAAAGCATGTGTACTCACCAAAAATAAAGAAGTCTAAGCTTTTGTTGCTCATGTACTCATAAACAAGCATCCTCTCATCGGCATGGATACAACATCCATGGAGGCGAACGAGATTACGGTGCTGAAGTTTGGCAATCAGTAAGACCTCATTCATGAACTCATGTGGTCCTTGTAACGATTGCATTGAGAGCCTCTTTACTGCTATTTCTTGTCCATTTATCATTGACCCTGATAATAACCAAAATTCATACATTTGAACAGCTATGTTTGGCAATATTCGCCTACTACTTCCATAAAAAAAAGGAATAACTGCATGTGTTTTAAAATGGTTTTTTTTGAAAAACTAATAATTTGTCAAACAAATTGTTTACCTTGTAAACGCTTCCAAAGCCACCTTCTCCAATTTTGTTATATGGAGAAATTATTTGTTGACTGCGTGACTGTTTCCATGTCAAATAGAGGCAGTTCGGCGTCTTTAAGAGCTTTGTTCTCACTGAAGTTATAACTGGTACTACTGATGACTACACAATGTAAGAACTTAGGTTAATTGGCTATTCAATCTTTCATTTTTATGGTTTAAGATTGATAATGACATGTTTGGAAGTACCTTACCTTTTCTTTTATCTGTTGGCTTCTTCTTCCAAATGTAAACGCCAAGTGTGAACAGAGTGGCAGCAAATGCTGCAACCACTACTGAAATGATGATAGCGAGGCGAGTTTTGCTGTTTTTGGTTGCTGCATCTGTTTGCACAATTAATATATCTTAGAACTTTAATTCGAATCAGTTGATTGTGTTTGAAGTCTTTACCTAATGGATGACCAATATGATATTGTTTACCAAATAATAAAGAATTGTGTTTGCAAATAGATAAAGTGAGAAACAAATGCTTTTGTGTTGAAGGATATATCAATGCCTTCCTTTCTGCGCAATTTAAAGACAACTAGCATATCATTTCAAAATATGGAAGTAAAACTTTGCAATTAAGGCAATTTCTGCAATTGATTACCATGTGGTGATGTAATCATAGAAGTTTAAAGTCTTCAGGGCCAAATATATAATAATATATGTACACAAAGAAGTTCACACACATTTGTTTGCCACTTAAAAGTTGAATATGTGTAGGATATTGGTATCCTACAAAACATTTGTTGTGTAGTATGTCATCTATTCTTATCCTTTAGCGGACAAAATATTTGCTGATCTGCAAAAAAATGGACAGCTTAGGCCTAACAACCACCCTTTCAGACCGGTGTTGCCCACAAATATATAAACTTGGCATTACAATTTTTAAGATTTTGGATCACTAATAAGGTTAGCAATATCATACTACTGCTTTCTAGCTAGCTTTCCGTAGTCTTTTTCTTCTTTTACCACATGATTTATTTTCAAAAGTACTGGAACAATTAAATTTACCAGAATAAAAATTGTCTGGTACACTTGGTAGTCCCTACCAAGATCTTAAAAACAAACAAACAAATTGTCTGGTAAATCTTGACAGCGACCTGATTTCATTTTCATGTTGTTTGTTACAATAATAATGCCTTTCAAGTGTACCACATTGCAGGCGTGTTGAGCTGAAACTTTCCACTTTTCTTTGAAAAATATAGAAAAATTAGCCTATGCAAATGCGGAGTAATTCTTCTAGTCAAAGAGGAGAAAATTAGGCTTTCGAAATAAATTAATAGTTCACAGTCAATTTGACATTTTCAGTCTACATCAACAAAGTCAGCAAAACGGAAATAATTTGAGTGATTGTACCTTGCTTTGACTAAAAAGAAGAGAAATAGAGCTGGAACTTTTGTTGAAAATTACAAAACGACATTCTAAAAATTGTAACAAAAAAAGGATTATCTGAATTTAAAAACTTGAAGATCGAGCAAAGAGAAAAAGCATACCTAAATCAGACAGCGCAACTTTAATGTACAAATCCTGACCACCATCGATAAACCTTGTATCGACCAACTCATTTACCCAAATAATGCAACCACTACCCCCATTTCTTATATCAGTCCCCGAATAAGCCACGCAGGAACAATTTGCCAAGCACTTCTCTCTGCACTTATCAAGGTCAATAGTAGCATCGACAATAGCACTATGTGTCTCGGGTAACTTGACACCTTTAACCAAATTAAATCCGTCACCCCCATTTGCACAGTCTAATTTAGTCTTCCTCACACACCCTTGGCTTGTATCTCTCATATACCACCCGCTGGGACCTTGGTTCAAATCCATTGAAGCAGCTACAAACCATTGCATCAGTTGCATCACCACAACAAACACCACCGCATTTTGAGTAGTAGTCACATTGATCTCTTGGAGAAGAGCAGAATACGCTCCAGGAACTTGTGTTCTGGTACCACACCAGGCGCTGAATAGTTCCTGATTCATTCAACATGACCCGAGATAGAGGAGAACCGGGCTTGTTAGAGTATCCAAAAGAAATCTCATCTGGACTATTGTTAAAGCTCAAACTAAAGATGTCTTGAAAAGTATTCATCTCCGGTAGGCCACTAAATCGTACCCATTCCATGGCCCGGTCCGGTACCTTTTTTGGGTACCATCCCACATACCAAGTTCAGGAGAACCATGTATGTCCATATAATGGTGGTATTCCTCCAATTTGCTGGGTCGCTGATGTACGCCAGGAGTAGAGTGACCACTCGTGACCGGTTTTTTAAATTCTTACCGACTCTCATACCGGTAAAAAGGTGTTTGTGGGCCAATCAAAGCTTTGCCACAAAACACCCATTTGTTTCTAAGGTCCCTTAAACACTAGATTTCCCGAGTCAAGAAGTTGTACAGATGTGGGGTTAGTTGTATAAGTGGAGTTAGAAGACCACATAACACTGCCGTTGGAATTATCTACAAGTATTAAATTTCCGTTTTCAGAGATTGAAAGAACTCCAGAGGTATTTTTGAGAGGAGATTCACGGTTAGCAACCCATACAATTGCTTGTGGTGATACTTTGAAACCAAATACCGAGAAAATGCTTTGCCGATGCACCGGTTGAGAAGAAACCAAGCATGAAGGTACCACCAGCTGACTCGAGGTTCTCTCCATCTGTTATGTTTTGATGTTGTTTAAATAAATCAACTGCCTCACCTCGAGCATAAGAGAAGGTTAAAAAGTGAGAACAAGAGAAATTTCCTCATAAGTTGATACCAAATTTACTGGATAGGTCGTTTACAAAGGTTTGCAAATTAAGAGTTACGATGTGGTATGAGTAGAGTTTGGTAGATAGTGTTTTATTTATTAAGCTCGGCTTTAGCCATGGCCCAGTTGACAATGACAATGGTGGACTTTCGTAGAGAGCTTCTATTATTTCCTAATTGTAAGGATATTCCCGAGTTTCTTGTCCTCTAGTTGAAATTCAGGTTAATTAGCTGGGAAATTTCCTCGTAAATTCAATCAGGTAAGGACATTATCATATTAGATTGTTGCAGATCAAGCAATTGAGGTTCCTGTCTCTTCTTTCTTAATTGACCCTTCTAATTAGAAATAGGAAAAAGTAAGAGAGAGAGGCATGAGTACCAACTACCAATGCATACCAAAAATAGCAAATAAACCAACGGTACCGTAACGGCCTACTTAGCCATGTTAATGTATAAATAGCACATAGAGGACATTGTAAAGAAAAACAGAAAAATATTAATAGAACCAATGAAAATATTTTTCTAAAATTTCATTATATCTCAAAATTCAACATGTATCAGAGCATGATTAAAACCCTGACTTGACTCATTCTGTAATCAAACCTAATCAAATCATCTGTACCCGAAAAAACTCCGAAGCGTTGTTGTACAACCACCCAGAAACAAAACCCAAAGTGTAATTGTTCTCATCAGTAAAAAAAACAACAACCAACAGAAACAAATCAAACAAAAGGGGTTCAAAAGACCTAACCTTTGCTTAGATTCACACTTAATCTTCTCTCTTCTATGACCCCTCTCTGGGCTCTATCGGCCAGCATGGGTGGATTGGTCGGTGCTCCAGCCGATCTCAATCGACCGCTCTATTCGTTTCGACTGCGATATGAAAAATCCAACGAAAGAAGAGATGGATAAAGAGATGGACAACAGAGAGAGAGAGAGAGAGAGAGGGGCTTACCTATCAGCTTGAAGTACTCAAATAAAGAAAGGTATATAAAAAAAAAATTACTACTCTATTTTTGCCTCAGCCAAGGGCAAGAAAAGCAAAAAAGAAAAAAAAAATGGCTGAATCAGAAAAAAAAAAAACAACGGAAATGGGAGAAATATGACACAACATTTTTGGACATCCTTTCGATAATGTTTTTAAATCTTCTAATTTTTCTATAGCAAATTGTATTAATTGTAATTATTGATAAAATTGCAAAAACAAATAAGACTATTTAAGAATTTGTGAATTTATATAGAAACCCAATTTAATGCATGAATTAAATATTTAGATTCCATAATGGTACTGAATTTGAAAATAAGTTATTGTTACCAAACTATTATACAAACTATTTTAAAACTATGATATTTTTTCATCAAACAAGCACTACTACAAAAATGGTAATTCTACACTGCACATTGTACACGGTTTTTTCAATTTTATATAAAAACCGTGTACCAAATATGATTTTTTTGAAAGCCACAAAAAATCTGTAGGAATTATACATGGACATTAGTTAAGAATCAATGTATAATTGTTTGAGAGAGCTACACGGTTTATTAGGGATCAAAAATCCGTGTGGAAAGAAGACCGTGTGGAAAAAATTGAGAGAGCTACACGGATTTTTGTTAAATATCCGTGTAGGAATTATACACGGATTTTTGATAATATATTCGTGTAGAAATAGTAGAAATGTACACGGATTTTATTATAAATAGCCGGTATGATTATTTGGAGAGCTACACGGATTAATAAGTATAAATCCGGTATAAATTGCTGTGTAGGGTTTTAATTAGTATAAACAGGCCTTCTCCTTCCAGCGCCGTTTTGATCAGTCTTTTATACTGTCTCTCTCTCGCTCTCTCTGTAATGTGGATCTGATTTCTGCAAATGCTAGCAGCTGGGATCATAGATCTTTGAAGTTTTTATTTTCTCCTCTCTATCTTTCTAAGGTTAGCATATATATATTTTCCTTTTCTTCCTCTAATTTTCTGTTACTTATTATTGCTTATTTAGGTCATGTGTAATTCATGCATGCTTGATTTCTTAAGATAATGCAAAAACAACAAAAAGTTCGGCTGAGCGGGAGCCAAGTATGGGGGCAGCCACGCAAAAGTGGGGGGAAGTCGGCTGAGTTGGGAGCCCAAGTGTGGGGGCGGCCACATTTGAAAAAAATTTGAAATTTGGAAAAAATTTGAAATTCTAAAAAATTTGAATTTAAAGGAGAATTTTTATTCTCTATTATGCATGCATGCACATATATGTTGATGAAATGTATTTTTTTATTGGAGATGCAATATGTTGGAGACCTTTAACCAAGATGCATAATGTCATAGATCACATGGGCACTCTCCTTTTTGAATGAAATATGTTGGATCTAATACGCCTTAGTTTGTATGAAATTCTTGTCCAAACTAGATCATAACCAAGCGTTTTGGCAACATGAGCCTAACTTGGCGGAAATTGGGCCAAAGTTTCATCACATGCTTACTAAGTGGTAAGGACATAACTTGATCTATAAACATTGTATTGGATCTTGAAGAGTATATGTTATATTGGGATCACATGAGATTGTATATGTACAAAAGGCAATATGCATATATATGTTGATGCTTTTATGCTTTTTTTTTTGTTATATATGTTGATATTAGAATTTTAAGTTTTTATGGTTTCGGTTAGAATTTTGTAATGATAAATATGGATTTGTATAATTTTGTAATGCTAAATATGGATTTGTATAATTTTGTATAATTTCATGTACATGAATGTTAAATTGTTATCTGAAAAATTTAAATACTGGCTAGCAAAACAGGAGGCTAGCAAAAAAAAAAAAAAAAAAACTAAAAAAGAAATTATAAGACAACCCTACACGGATATTTAACAAAATTCTGTGTAAGAATAGTAATTAATAAAATAATCCATGCACGAATACAAAAAAAAAAAGTTAATTCTACACGGATATTTAACTAAAGTCCGTGTATGATAGTTCAGAGAGCTACACGGATATTTAGTTAAAAGTCCGTGTACAAAGATGAGAGCTACACAAATATTTAGTTAAAAGTCCGTGTAGAAAGAGGAGAGCTACATGGATATTTAGTTAAATGTCCGTGTAGAAAGAGGAGAGCTACACGGCTGTTTATGTTACAATCCATGTAGCTCAGCTTTGGAGAGCGCCACTGGCAATGAATTGAACACGGTTGTTTATGTAATAATCCGTGTAGCTCTCAGGAATTGCACACGGATAAATATCCGTGTATAATTTATTTAGGGATTATACACCTTCGCACTCCACACGGTAGGAAATCCGTGTAGCTCCCCTATTTATGTCCGTGTGCAATCTCTATTTCTGTAGTAGTGAAGTGTCAATGATCAAACAACACAAGTGCCAAATAGCGGCCAACAAGAACCGAAAGACACCACAACAAAAATCCAAGCAAAAAATAAACGGACTGCATCTAACAAAAACTACAGCACAAAAAAAAATGACTGCAACTAACAAAGAATTGCAGCATCAAAACAAAACTGCAGCTAACAAAGAATTGCAACACCAAAAATGACTACAATTAACAAATAATGACAACATAAAAAAAAGACCGCAACTAGCAAAGAACTGCATGTAACACCAAAAATAAAATGAGATTGTAGCTAACAAAGAACTGCAACAACCCCCAAAAAAGGGGGGGGGGTCCTATATCAATGACAAAAATATGTTGGTAATAACCCAAATGAATGTACAAGAACACGTACATCAAACAACTATGAGGTTGAAACTAATAATTATGAAGGAAAGGAAAAAAAATATAGGATAATTATATTTTCCCCCCACCTTCCGCTCCCCCTATCGTCGCCCAACAACTACTGTTAAACTCAACTCTCAATAATTAGCCGTCAAACTCAAATCTAAGAAAATAAAATTTCTGTCCGATCCCCATTCTCAGAAAGGAAAATAACAAACCTAAATCACAAATTTGCCTCCACCCCTTTCATTCTCATCAAACCTTCGCCTCTGCCACGACATGGATCTTCGGTGACTTGCTCCTTCTTTCATTGGCTGGCAATATGCATCATCGCCTCCGATGTGGTAAACTTGCACTCCATCACCTTCCTTTTGAGGCGGCGTCCGATCTCTCCCGGATCACTGTGTTAGACGACGGTCGCCTCTTGTTCGTTGCATACTCCACCGACAATGGCCATGTTTATCTCATAAGCGTGCCTTCGAGAGTGATTTTGCATCGCACTACTTTCAAGAAGTCAGTCTCGGCTTCATGATTCAGCTCCGATGGGTCGCTTGTAGCCGTCGGACTGGGGAAGTGATCAAGCCCAAAATGATAGTGTTATGTAGATTTTGGCTTAGGTTTCACCATATATTCTCACCTTTATGTTTAATTAATTCATGATAAAGGTACTATTACCCAACTTTGTGTTTTAGTGCAGGAAACAAGTTTTAGGGCTATTTTACATCATTTGGAGCAATAATCAGGTCGATCAAAAAAGCACAACTCATCGGCTAAGGCTTTGGTATGGGCCGTATTCACCAATACGAACCAGAACTCCAGTACGGACCGGAGATGGACGAATACGCATTAACTCTCTCAGCGACAGTGGGAGTACAGTCCATATTAGCCAATATGAACGGTATCTGAGGCGTCCTTTGGTGAATAACTGCGCCAGCTATATCCAAATCAGATTTCTTGGACTCCACTCATCTCCAGGTGCCCCTCCACTCCTATATAAGCCATCTGGACTGAAGAGGAAGACATCTTTGTAGTTTGGGATAGATTATTTCATTAAGTGAGAAGAGAGAAGTGTGAAGAGATCAAGTAGAATGATACTTGTATCATTTCTCTTATCTCTTTGTAAACATGCCGTTCCGCGGCTAAGTTTAGATCATTAGGGTTGGCAGTAAACCTTGTTACTTATGATTCTTTGATATATATTTTTATTTGATAATTGTTTAGTCTTTTGTTGTTCGATTGCTTTTGCGATTTATGTTCTATCTTACTTAATTTTGTTTTATTAGTCTAGACCGTCATGTGATGGCCACACATGAGATATCGCCATCATTGGGCTAATCAAATTGCACTACTACAGAAAAAGAGATTGCACACGGATATAAATGGAGGAGCTACACGGATTTCCTGCCATGTAGGCTGTGAGGGTGTAAGAATCGGTAAATAATTACACATGGATATTTACCCGTGTGCGATTATAATGATTCCTACACGTATTACTTTATAAACAGCCGTGTATGAACATTTGCCTGTGTCGCTCTCCATATTACCGAGCAACACGGATATTACCTAAACATCCGTGTACGATTACTCTTTCTACACAGACTTTTAATTTCATATCCGTGTAGCTCTCTTAACTATCCTACACGGACATTTATAAAATAATCTGTGTACGAATAAATTCCTACACGGATTATTTGATAAATATCCATGTAGGAAACAATCTTACACGGACATTTATCAAATAATCCGTGTAGGAATTTATTCATACATGAATTATTTTATGGATTACTCTTCCTACATGGACTTTAGTTAAATATCCATATAGGATTGTCTTATATATTTTTTTTGCTTTTTTTTTTGCTAGCCTCTAGTTTTGCTAGCCAGTATTTAAATTTTTCAGATAGCAATTTAAAATTCATGTACACTATATTATACAAAATTATACAAATTCATATTTAGCATTACAAAATTCTAATCGAAACCACCTTGCCCACATACATCTGACACCGTCGATCTGCTCCTTGGTGTAACCCGCTGCTTTGGTCCATACTACAATTATAATTTGGTATTAGTTAGTAACAAGAAAAGGTAGATGCAAGACACTCGCAAATATCAATTGCTATTAATAAACTGAAAATTATAAGTAAGCACAATATGAAAATATCAATTGCTATTATATAGGAACAATTAATATGAATTACATACCGCTTTTGGAAATTGGAATTGTATTCTTTCGATAAAGTCAAACATGAAAATCATCATGTAATAGGCGCATTCCCAACCCTCCAACTGTTGCGGGCACTAAAATTTACATTTAGCGGCCTATGTTAGATGACAATAATTTTTTGAACAAAATATGAAATTATAAAATTATAGTGTGCTCACCGGTAACCACTTCCAATTCAATTTATTTTTCTAGCGCGTGCTTTGCAATCCTCCCTCTTTAATATATTGCATAAAAGCCCTTACAAAATTGAGTGACTGTAATTAGCAATTCCATAATTTGTTCTAATTGAAAAAAAAAATCAAACCAAGTGAATTATTATTGCTTACTTTTTTACATAAGGGAAGATATCTTTGCACTTCTCAATTGCGATCATTTCTTTGGGCTTTGAAGAATCTATGATAACAATCATATTTTCAGTTGGCACAATGACAATCAAACACTAGTGTTTGCTGTGGGAGGAGAAGAATTTTAGTATTTTAGCATATAATAGTGACACAAGTGTTTGCTATGGTTCATGGTGTGATTTCATTTTTTATATTTCACTTTTATTTTCTTTTTCAAATTCTTTAATTAAAATATAAACAATACATAAGTTAAGGTTAGAAGTAACCTCTGGTGGTATGGTGAGATAAATTTCTTCTCCTCCGCATTAGCATGATGCATCGCTGAACACAGTATTGGGTAGACATATCCGGAGAAAATTTCAGTGCCGTAGCATTAAGTTTGCCGGGGTCCATAAATGTACACAAGTTCTTCTTTTCTACCATCTCATCATAGTTTCGGACTAGCTCCTGAAAAATCATCATATTACATATATATATTTGAGTGCTATACACATGATATAAATAATTTTTGGTCATTAACATGAGAAAATGGTGATGAATACCACATCGAGCTATTTATCGTTTGACGAGGCATGTATAAAGTCCTTGAAGTCTTGGAAAGACATTATGACATCCCAGCCTTCGTGTAGAAACATCCCTGGTGGACAGGGATCACTACTACAGAAATAGAGATTGCACACGGACATAAATGGAGGAGCTACACGATTTCTTACCGTGTGGATGGTCAGGGTGTACAATAGGCAAATAATTACACACGGATATTTACCCGTGTGCAATTGTAACGATTTCTACACGATTAGTATACAAACAGCCGTGTACAACACCTGCCTGTGTCGCTCTCCATATAACCGAGCTACTATTACCTTAACATCCGTGTATGATTCCTTTTCTACACGGACATTTAACTAAATATCCGTGTAGCTCTCCTTTTCTACACGGTCTTTTAACCAAATATCCGTGTAGCTCTTCTCTTTCTACACTGACTTTAAACAAAATATCAGTGTAGCTCTCTTAATTATCGACATTTATAAAATAATCATGCACCAACACATTTCTACACGGATTATTGAATAAATGTCCGTGTAGGAAACAATCCTACACGGACATTTATCAAATAATTCGTGTAGAATTGTGTTGGTGCACAATTATTTTTGAAATTACTCTTCTTACACGGATTTTTGTTAAATATCCATGTAGGATTATCTTATAATTTTTTTTTTAGTTTTTTTTTTTGCTAGCGTCCTGTTTTGCTAGCCAGTATTAAAATTTTTCAGATAGCAATTTAAAATTCATGTATACGAAATTATACAAAATTATACAAATTCATATTTAGCATTACAAAATTATACAAATCCATATTTATCATTACAAAATTCTAACCGAAACCATAAAAGCATAAAATTCTAATATCAACATATAAAAAAAGAAGATAAAAGCATGAAAGCATCAACATATATAACAAAAAAAAGTATAAAAGCATCAACATATATAGACATTGCCTTTTGTACATATACAATCCCATGTGATCCATATAACATATACTCCTCAAGATCCAATACAATGTTTGTAGATCAAGTTATGTTCTTACCACTTAGTAACCATGTGATCAAGGTTTGGCCCAATTTCCGTAAAGTTGGGCTCATGTTGCCAAAACATTGGGCTATGATCTAGTTTGGACCAAAATTTCATATAAATAGTTGTATTAGATTCAACATATAAAAAATGAGAGTGCCAATGTGATCCATGACATGATGCCTCTTGGTTAAAGATCTCCAACATTTCAACCACAATAAAATACATTGATCAACACATATGTGCATGCATGCATAATAGAGAATAACAATTCTCCTTTAATTCAAT
>JAJGRX010000479.1:0-27603 GCA_025461125.1 Carex kokanica
AACTTAAAAATCTATCAATCGACTTCAAACGGTGAATTCAAACTGTTCAAACCGATTATTTATTAGTTGTGCGTTTACATGCAAAATTTATAATTTTTCAAATTTATTTAGTATCAAGTCAAGCAGTCAAATGTGTGAGTTTTTAAGTTAATTTTAATGCATTCATTTTTCAATATTTTTTACCGCTTGATTTGATACTAAAATAACTAGAAAATATAAAAAAATTACATGTAAACGCATCACTCATAAAGTAAATCGGTTTGAACGGTTTGAATTAGTCGTTTGAAGTCTATCCAATCAATTTTGTAGTTGGTGTTATATAACACCAATGTCATACTAGGCGGACTCCGTAAATTACATAATTTTTCTGCATAAAATAATATATTTTCTCAAAAATCTAAAGGTACATTTTTTTTTGGTAAATGTAATACTTAATGAGAAGGGAGTGACTACAGTTTCTTTTTACATAATTAATTCGAAATAAAAATTTCAAACAATAAATGTGAACCGTTGATCATATTCTGTTTTAAATTAATGCATCCACGTAAAAAAAATTAAAGTTTTTGAATTATGTGCAAGATTAAAAGATAAAAAAATTAGGATGCAAATAATCACAATTAACAGTTTTTTTTTTTGGCCTATCTAACTTTTACAAATAACCTTCAAGGTTTTTATTTTGACGTTAAGTTATAACTTTAGATACAAGAGCAGAGGAGTCGTTAACATTATTTGTTTAAAATTTGATTGTTAAATTATCAATGAAAAACAAGTTGCGGTTACCAATGGGACGCTAAAAGAAGATAGATATTGGAACCCTTATCTACAAAATATGCTTCAGTAAATTTTTATTTTTCCCTAACTATGTGCGTTAAAATAGTTGAAGGATTATGAGATAGTAATTATGAATAATTACAAAATGCATTCACGTATCATAATATTTGAGAGGCAAAGATTATTTCAGAATTATGTGTAGAGCTGGAACTTTACTTTAGTTCACCTTAATTTTTAATAATAAAAAACTTTATGCAATATTAACACTGACAAGGTAAAACAAAATCAAGAGTTGGTTGTAAGGTGAGTTTAATCTTCTTTTTTTTTTTTTTGGTGAGAATACATCGGCTATATATTTGATACAATTCATGGGTGCATCTAGCAAATGGTGATATTAATTAGATACAATTTTTATATCTCACCGATAGTTTACCTCTATTAAGTATTAGCATAGCACAGAAGCCAAATGAAAATGCTAAAGCAACACAAAAAAAAAAAAAATCAAGAAAATATAGAAAAGAAAAATGAGAATTAATTTTTGATCCGGTAGTCAAAGGCTCGAAGCAATGTTTTCCGGTAAAATATTGCAAGTTTGAAATTCGACTGGATTTTTTTTTAATATTTAAAGTTGAAAAACTTGATTCTCATCTTTTTCTAAAAAAGAAAATGTAAAATAGACCTCTGGATATGCAAATATCTCGAAGCCACTTTTGCTATAAAAAATAAAGAGTTGCAAATTTATGATTCTTGTCATTTTGATATGAGTGAGACTACGGTAATTTATGATTCAAGTCGTTGTTTTTATTTTTTTTTAAAGTAAAACCCATGAGCACTTTAAATTCTCAAGTTTTTAAACCTTAGTCTACGATTTTTTAAATATGACATTGAAACTATTTAAAAATTTAACACAACTACTTTTAACGGTTGTATACAGAGGATTAAATGTGTGATACTATATGACCGACATCAGAGGTTTAAACACTTAAAACATAGTAGTTTAAATGTTGACATCAGAAGTTTAAATGGTTGTAGACTGATGTTTTAAAGTTTGAAAATTTAAAGTGCTCATGAGCTTTACTTTAAAAAAACGACTTCAAAATAACTCAAAAGTATTTCTTCATGGATCTCATTTGAAAGAGAAAATCAAGTAGAAACGTTCGTATTTTTAGATTCGTAAAATTCATCACGAATCGTGAGAAAAATGGGCGAAAATGCTTAGACAAAAATAAAAAAGAGTGGGTAAAAGAAATCTTTTCTTTTTTGGCTTGAAGACAAAAATAATTAGGAGTTAAAACTACACAGATTTAGAATTTAAATACTTGTAGATAGATGTTTAAATGCTTAGGAGCAACATTGTAATTTGTTATAAACAAAACTTAAAAGATTGAATATGAGCGCTGGAAATGAAAATTAGACAAAATTGAAGGTTTTTCTGTTAAACTAGTTGGGGGCGCGCTCGGATATGATGGCTTGAGGGCCAAAACATTTCTCTGTTAATTAATATACAATATGCGTATCACTACATACTAACCCATTCTGTAGATTTTTTTTAGTGTTTAATAATTGATTTAAACTGTTAAACATAAATTTTATATGAAAATGTACTTGTAAATCAAATTTACATTGTTTAGAATTTCTTTTACTAATATTTAAATAGGTAGGAAATCACTTCTTTTGGATGGTCATAATTATCAAATAAAGAGATTTTTTACCTATCTAAAATAAATAGTAAAAAAAATTCTAAAAAATGTAAAATTTGGTAATGTATATATTTTTATATGAAGATCATAGTGAACGGTTCAGATTGGTTGTTTGAACTTTGAAAACAGAAATATGAGTCTATAACGCAGACCGCTGTGTAATATGCATATTACCATAGGTTCACTATAATTCGATATTATATTTTACTTGTTCACATTTCAAATGGGTGGGATTTCGTGAACGTAAGCTGTTAATGCGAATTTTGATACCGATCAGACGGTTTAGGCTATATTTCAGCTAAGACTTTATCCAAAGTTCTTTAGACAAAATCCCACCCATTTGCAAGGGCGGATTCAGGATTTTCGTCAGGGAGGGGCAAAAAAATATCGAATCGGGTTTAATTACCTAATTGGGTTTAAATCCATTAACCAATTGGGTACTCGATAAAAAACAATGCTTTAACTTATATTTTCCAATGCTTTGACTTGTAATTTCTGATTCTCTGACTTATAATTCTAATTACCAATCAAAATTCAACAAATTTATTTCAATTTTAACCCTAAATTTAACCCGAATTACAAATCAAACGTCCAGAGGGGGGTAAAAAAAATTCCAGGGGGGGGCAAAGTCGGTCGGAACCAATAAATCTCCACTAAAACTCAAAATTCAGGGGGGCAGCTGCCCCCCCCCCCCCCCCCCCCCGAGTACACTGGGTCCGCCCCTGCCCATTTGAAATGTGAACAAGTTCTAAATCATTCGCACGAATCTCAGCACAGATCAAACATTCTAGTCCCGACTTTGGATATTACTTGTCCAAACTCTTTGACAAAATTCAATTCCTAATTAAATATCTCTGCACCACACAAAAAAATTATCCTGACCAAATTGGCACATGCACATGTTGGGTTTTGAATTGAAATTATGTCTACCTGCTGAAGTGAAAGTTCATAGTAATAGAGCAGTCACTCTCCCAAGGCCCAATTATTCGGCTGCCATACAAGTTAGATAATAGATGGTTCATCAAACAAATGCTTGTCACATTCCCTAGATTTTAATTCAAGGACAGCATCACTTTAGTTAATAATACAGCAAATCTAATGATCAATACCAAAAGTCTGTTAGAACATGCTAAATTGGAGGGTATGAGATTGAGACTATGGCCTAAAAGGACTACTTTTTGTTCCCTCACGGTACATTTTAACCGGGCCTAGTGGGATTAATTGGTCCTCAGTCCTCACCGATGTTTTCATCTTTTCCCAATTTGGGGTATATAACATTTTGATCCTTGTTGCTATTTAGGTATATTAATTTGATCCTGGCCCAGCTGGATCTACCCAAACGGTACAAGTTTATCCATAAATTTTTTCATATAATGAAATTGATTGTTATAGTTTTAGAAATAGGAGCTAAAAAATAGTCAATTGTTTGCGTGCTTTCCTTTTTCTCTACAGCTGCGAAGGAGGAAAAAAAAAATGCAACACATAAATATTGTTTTAGTTTTCTCTCAAAAAAATATTTTTTATTTTTTATCTCCTGGCAAGGAAACATTACACAGTATATGGTCATACTGGTTTCTGTTGTTTATATAGTACCAATGTGGTATACTGGTATTCTACTGTAGAATGTTTAAATATTGATCAAAATCCTTTAGAAAACCATGTATTTGCAGTCTTAGAAAAACTTCTTTTTTTTTTTTGACAATTTTAGCAGTTGAAGGAAAAATAATAACGTTGAAACAACATTTGATCTTTCGTTGTTGTCATGATAACGGGTTATTTTTATTTTTCATACTTATCGTATGAATAATTTTAAAATACTCACTTGGTTATTACATGATACAGTTGTATAATACATACTTGTCGATTCAGTATAAAAGAAAAGTCGGTCAAATACGATTAGAGTGTGTTTTAGGGGGTCAAGACACGAGGATAAAAATAAAATAAAAAATCTATTTAAAATTTATATATTAGCAGAATGTCAAAGAGCATGAGAATTATCACGTGATCACCCATCAGTGACAGTTTGACCGGTGCCTTTCTCGAGGTAGGGCGTAGACCGCAATATTTTTCGGTCATCTTGATTTTCCATATCTCACAAATAGTGAGGCTATGATCCTCTACCAGATCCATACTATAGATTAATATTTTACATTTTGAAATTAACTAATTGATATGAATAGTGATTTTTATATGAAAATGTATTTCAAAATCAAATTTTAAGATAAATAGAAAATTACTACTTTTGAATGAACTAGAATTTTTAGATCAAAGTGATTTTCTATCTATCTAAGAAAATAGTAAAAAAATAAAAAATAAAAATATATCACAAGTACCGTTATTATATAAAGATTATGTTGAACGGTTCAGATTGATTGTTGAACTTTAAAAATAGAGACATATCCATAGTACGAACCAATATATGGTATGCATAGTACCATCACTTCACTCCTCACAACAATATCCTTATTTTGAAAGTTTGAATTCTTACCAACTTTTTAAGAGTATATATACATAGTTCAAACAGTGAGGCTATGGTACTATGTATGATGCATATTGGTTTGTAGTATGGATCAATATCTCTATTAGTTCAAAGAGTGAGGCTATGGTACTATATATAATGCATATTGGTTCGTAGTATGGATCAATATCTCTATTTTTATAGTTCAAATAGTCAATCTAAAATGTTCAACATAATTTTCACATAAAAATGTACTTGTAAATTAAATTTTATATATTTTTAATTTAAATTTTTACTATTTTTCTAGATAGGTAAAAAGTTACGTTATCAAAAATTCTAGACTATTCAAAAGTAGTGACCTATATAAAAGTAATTTAAAAAAATATAAAATTTAGTATGCAGGTGCATTTTCATAAGGAAATCTATTGAGCGGTTTAAATCAACTGTTTGGACTCTAAAAAAAATAAAATATATGAATTAAACATCATATACCATTGCCTCAGTCACTCTAGTTCAAACTAACGAAAATAAATAAACTATAAATGTATTTTTATCACTTAATTTGCTACACGATAAAATGTGTATTGAATATGGATTAATTTGCTACACGACGAGTTCTAGTCATTATTTTTTTTATATATTCACATTTAAATTACATTAAAACCAGATATAATTACAGCCTTGCTGGATATGATCGTGATGGCGAGCAGACAGTAATGAAGAAATGAACGGATGCAGGACCACAACCGAACTCGACGAAGAATTGGAAATTTTGTCGGCCGTAGGATCAGGCCCGGCAGTTGCTCCATTCTTTTTTTTTTTTATTTCTGGAGAATTCTGTTGTGTATTCTGTGTAACCAAACATACGACGAGTGCGGATAAAGCTCTTAATGTGTCTGTTACAACGAACTGCGCCTTACTATTGCGCACAACCTATCCGAAGACGTAGCTACACGAGATGGGCCCGTGGTGTTGCACTCACCATTGCTGTGTGGCCACGTGTCATATCTCGATAGATCCTTTTTGGGCCAAGTTTAAGCTTCTGTCCGTCTGGTCTAACCTCCATTTTTTTTTGTTTTACAAATGCCATTCATCTAATTTTGATTGAATTGTTCGCACTAGGTGTGTAAACGGAGCGGATTCGGAGCGGATAATGCTCATACCAAATTCGTATTCGTTTTTCAATGAGCGGATACGGATACAGATACGGATAGTAAACGGATATCAAAATTCAAAACTCAATCCGTCTTAAACGGATACGGATACGGAGCGGATAATCCACGGATACGGATTCGAATACAGTTACGAAACAAATAATTCGGATAATTGAGTCATATGAACTTTAAGTACAAATACTAAATTAAAAATTAAAAACAATTAAGAAAAACAAAAGTAAATTAAAAAAAGGTAAAGAAATGGAGAAGATATAGGAATGGAGAGGAGTTAGGGAATATTAACCGCTGAAAGTCAAGTTACAACGAAGCAGAGAAGTTAAAATTTCGGATCCGGATAGTGCGGATATCCGCTCCGTTTATACTTTCAAAGAATTATCCGTATCCGTATCCGCATCAAATTTTCCTATGCAAAAAATATCCGTATCCGTATCCGTTTAAATTCGGATACGGATAATAAGCGGATTCGGAGCGGATATCCGGACGGATATCCATATCCGTTTACACACCTAGTTCGCACTGTTGCACATTCTATTTTAAAAAATATTCCAAAAGCATTTTCCTACGTTTTATGATATTTTGAGCTCGATTAGATTGTCTAGGAAACTTACTTAAATAAATAGCTGCATTATAAGAATTTAAAAAAAAATTAAACTTTCATTTTCCTTTCCTTTGACGAATCTCATCATGTATTCAAGAAATATTCTGAAAATTAAACATTTCGTCCTTTTAAAAAAAAAAGGTTTTGATTGGATTGTCTAAAAAGTTTACATAAAAATACAAACTCGTTGCATTGCTTCTTTAAGAAAATATAACATCCACAACTTTAATTTTAAAATTCTACAGCTTTTTAAGCAGCAATAATTCTGATTTGATCCAATGATTTATACGTACTCATCCTATGACGAAAAATACCTCGAATAATTTTTTTTCGACGCCTTTAGCCTTTGATCTTGATTGGAGGTCCAGAAACTTTTCAAGAATGTTTATACGGTTGCAACAATGTAACGAAATATCAAGCTATTGCTACATTAGATTATTTTTACTTATTTACCCCTTATGCTTTCTTTAATAAAATATGTTTGACTTTCACATATGCCCTGCTCGAAAATTTTGTTATATTATGTACTGTTCATGATTAGTAACATGCGCTTCTGGACTAATTTAATTACATTATTCATGATATATAGAAAGTAGCCGTTACAAATACATATGATATGTTATAGTTTATAAAAGTATTGTAATCCCCTTATCCGCTATATATATATGAACCTCTATCACTATTTAATACAAGGGTTCATATACTAAAATCCAAATACTTACTCAAAGAAAAAATATCTCAGAAAAATATTTTTTAATGCCATCTAAAGATCAGGTGAAACCTAAAAGGGCCTTTTCGGTGAAAAATCATGCAGGGACGCACTAACCAGGTGAGGACAAAAGGGGAAAAAAAAGAATTAGGTAAATAATGAAATTCATTTGGCTTGGATGCAGTACAGACAAGATGCAACATGCAAGGGCAGTATCTTATCAAGAAAAAAAAATGCCAAAGAAAAGAAGAGCAGGAAAAGTGGCACATGATCCAATAATAGATTATCAGCAAAAGTCAAACTTGACTGTTGCTAATCAAATAATTAATTAATTGACGCATTTTATTACCGTTAAGGATGAGTTGGTATTTTCTTTTCGGCCTAAAGAATCTTTTTAGTCCAATTTTTTTGCTTATATTAGTAGTACTATTTTGACTTTATACAACACACAAATAATAGAGTTAAAATGTAAAAAAAATATAATTTGAACGCTGTATAAAGTCAATATTTGTCGCCGTCATCTTGTTTGAAAATGATTTCTTTTTTTTTTCCCTTTTATAGCTGTTACTTTAAATAATGGGTATTTTTTTCCTCATACAATGGGTATTTTTTTTCACATACAAAATTGAGCGTATATTAAATTTAAATCGGATATGTGCAGATTTGGGTGTTGAGTTCAACATTTTTTGGTGACTTGGTTATTAATTAAATTTATCTTTTGCTACGTATAAAATTTGTCACGAGCACGAATGGTTAAAGATATGACAAAAGGTTTCTATATCCATAGTTGTGTATCTAGTTTTTACTCAAGCTATTTCTGAATCAGCCTTCTAACGTTCTAACTATTCTCTCAAATATCTTATATAAAAACTTTCCTATGAGATCTCTCTCCTCTCCTCCGTTCTTTTTATCATATCAGAGAGATCGTGCCCCTCTCTCTCTCTTTCTCCTAATTCCCGCTCTCACATTCCTTGTCGCTGCATTCTCCTCTCCTCAATCCCTTCCCTCCGATGGCCTCTCCTCTGGCGGCCTCCTCTCTGACGGGTTCTTGATCGCGCTGGATCTGAACAGCGACGGAGTGCTCTCCCGCAAAGAGAGATGAGAGAGATACGATCTGGAGGAGATCTGAGAGAAAGGCGATCTAGAGGAGATATGAGAAGATGATCTAAGAGAGACGATCTAAATGAGATCGAGATATGATCTGGAGATAGGAGGAGGTGATCTGCAATGGTTTTACAGTATTTCATATTGCGTTTTACAGTATTTTGTGAAGAGGTTTACATCCACTTCCAGGCGAAAGGTGTTTCACCCAAAGTTCTCAATCCCACAAGTGATAAGGCGTCTGATGACACTGGGAAGCAAAATTCGCAAGGTTTTCTTTCTTATTTTTCTTTTTAGTACTTATTTATAGTGCATTGAAAGACTTTAGTGTAGTAATTTTGAAATTTCTTATTAAAATGACTCAATTTTATCGTCATTTGATTTTTTTTCACTTGATCTGTCAGGATTTACGGTGTTAATTAGTTAGTTTTACAGTATCTATGTAGTAATATTATAGTATGGATTTGACCAGTTTCTTCCTAAAATGACAAAATTTTGGCGCATTTTTATTTGTTTCACTTGATATGTTTAGGTTTTAAAGTGTCGATTTGTTATGTTTACAATCCGGATCGGTTAGGGTTACAGATTCGTTGCTTCTGGTGGATCTTGATCTGATCTGGTAACGTTTTGAGTCTGATCTGATATAACATGTCAGCTATCGATCTGGTATGATTTTGTAATTTTTTGATGGGGCGACAGTTCATCTTATTGTTTTATAGTATTAACTTTGTTGTTTTACAGTATTCATCTTGTGATTTTATTACATGCATTTTGTGGTTTTACAATATTCATCTTATATGCAAAATTTATAATTAATCTTAATATTTAAAGGTTGTTCTATGTATTTTGCAGCAAAAAAAGAAGATTTCTGTTGGAGAAGTACAGTCTTACGAGTTGCCTACTAATATGATATATCTAATAGGTTTACAATATCTATACAATATTTTACATGGTCTATCAAATAGGTTTACATGATCTATACAGTATTTTATAGAATCTATCTAACAGTTTTACAAGATATATGCAATAGTTACAGGATCTATGCAATAGTTTTTTTTTCTTTATTTTATATATCTTGATTGATTCATGCAGATTGTTGAGTTAGTACAGCAGCTGTTGCAATACGAGACACCTATTAAGCATCCGTGGATATATCAAAGGAATATCTTGTTCTAGTGATGAGACTTCTCACTCATCCTTATAATGTGAATCAGAGAGTTCTTAAGTAACAACTTTTTTATTCTAGTGATGGAACAATATGTTTATGTATTTTTCTATTTGTGAATGATGTAATATGTTTGATGAACGATATATTTTTTTAATTTGTAAGGAATGTTATTTTGTTAGATGACATTTTGGCTTTTGTGTATGTTTTTGTTTTTACAGTATTAATCTTATTGTTTTACAATATCCATCTAGTTGTTTTATAGTATTCTTCATGTTGTTTTATAAGAGTAGAACTAGGGTGTGATGTGCTCACCAAACTCTTTGGTGAGCACAACTCTACATAAACTATCGGATTCACTTCAAATGAGATTAATCCAACCGTTGAACCGATGTACTTTACAAGTGATGGGCGTACATGCAAAATTTTGAATTTTTTGAATTCATTTAGTCTCAGAGTCAAGTGGTCAAAATTGAGATTTTTTAATGCATGAAAACAACTTCATTTGGGTCATTCATTTTTTCATCAATTTTGACCACTTGACTTGAGACTAAATGAATTCAAAAAATTCAAAATTTTGCATGTACATGCATCACTCGTAAAGTACATCGGTTTCAACGGTTGGATTAATCTCGTTTGAAGTGAATCCGATAGTTTATGTAGAGTTGTGCTCACCAAACTCTTTGGTGAGCACATCACACCCTAGTTCTACTCGTTTTATAATATCAATCTTGTTGTTTTACAATATCCATCTTGTTATTTTACAATATTTATCTGTGGTTTTATAGGATACAAATATAGATATAAAGAATTAAAATTTTGAAAAAATAAATTACAATATTAACCTTGTTATTTTACAATATCTATCTTGTTGTTTTATAATATCCATCTTATTATTTTATAGTATTCATCTTGTTATTTTACAATATCTATCTTCTTGTTTTACAGTATATAAATATAGATATATAAAATTAAAATTTTGATTTTTTTTTTATAGTATCTATCTTGTTGTTTTATAATATCTATCTTGTTGTTTACAATATCTATATGTAGATATAAAAAATAAAAATTTTACAGTATCAAAAGAGGAATTTTACAGTGTTAGAGAGCTTCAATTTTTTTTTTACAGTATCCATAGTGTTATTTTACATGATCTAGATACATATATAAATATTAATATTTAAAAAAAAATTTAAAAAATTAAAAAAAAAATTAATTTCGAAAATAAAAAATTAATTTTGCAGTATCTATAGTGTTTTTTTTTTGCATTATTTCAAGTGTTATTTGAAATAACTACAAGTTTGAGAGTTGGTACTGTTTTGAAAACTCTAGAAATTGTTCCGGTGAAAGTACAACCAAGTGGTCCCAGTGAAAGTGCAAGCAGTTTTGAATTACTTATTATATATATTTGCTATTGAGATATACAGTATGAAATATTACATTTACAGTTTCTTCGCGCTAGTCAAATAACATTTCGTTTGAATAAAACTGAATACAAGTTACTGAGTACAATTAGTTGCTCTCCAAAGAATTGCCCTCTCAAGATGTGTTTTCTAAAACCCTCTCCTGGGATATAAGAAAAATGAGAATTTCAACCTTCGTTTTGACCTCATGTTGTCACATGACTTATTCAAGTTTCCTGCTTATTGAGATAATGAATGCTTGCATTAAAATGAGAAAATAAAAAAGAAATTAAAGACAGATCCATTGAGCGTTCTATAATTTTAATAATAATAAAACAAGAGTAAGATATTTATAATATTATGAATACTGTAAAATTGAATATTCATTTAAATATAATATTATTATAGAAGC
This sequence comes from Carex kokanica, assembly GCA_025461125.1. Lineage (NCBI taxonomy): Eukaryota > Viridiplantae > Streptophyta > Magnoliopsida > Poales > Cyperaceae > Carex > Carex kokanica. Next base: position 11,493 of record JAJGRX010000479.1, read on the forward strand.
TGATATGAGTACCCGCACTTTAGTGCCCGCATTGTATCCGCACTTCAGTACGCGCACTGCCATAACTTCTTGGGGGGGACAGCAAAAACTGCAACGTTGAATTTATTTTCTAAAGTATTTATACTTATGCAGGAAAGTATTTATACCTATGAGATAAACAATTTTTATATAAATATTGTCTCCTCTACCAATCTCCCAAAAAGTTACCCGCACCATAAAAATATGGGGACCACTCAACTACATGGGGGACCATAAACGTTTTTAGAGGTGTTTTTTTCTCCGTTCAATCTCATTCATATTTCTGACGATCTATGAGGAATTTGGCGAATCTAGAACCCGAAGGTCTTCTAACGCAATTTTCCTTTCAAATGAGATCCACGATGACGTACTTTCGGGCTCGTCGTCACACAAGTTTTATACCTCGTCGTGCATGTATTTATACCTATGCTTGCAAGTATTTTTTACATATGACACTGGATTACATCTAAAAATATTAATATCAAGTATTGCAAGTATTTCTACCTATGAACTGAAGTATTGATACCTCTGAGGTCAACTATTTTTGTTAGATAAAGGTTGACGTGGGGATGATTGGGGAGGTTGATGCAGGATCATGGTCCCTACTACTTCATTAGACGAAGGTTGAAGCGGGGTCGATTAAGGGACTAAAAAGGGGATGATCATATCAAGTTACATATGCAAATATTAATATATTATGTTCCAAGTATTTACCTTGAAGATTGACGCAGAGACGAGTGCGGGACTGGGAAAGGGGACCATAGTACAACCTTCTTTTATTGTTGCTTTGCGGACGATACGGGTACTAGAGTGAGGGATTGAAATAATTATTCATTATTATATTAATAGAGTAAAAATTATAAATATTATAAAATTGATCCCATACTTAGTATGAAAAAAAATATATATATGATTGACCTTCATTTGTATTTGGCTTACGTAGCTTTGCTTCGCCAATTTTACATAGAAATCAGTGTATTGGAGAAAATGTGGATATTACATTATGTTTGTCATATGTCGAGAGAAATGCACAAATATATTTTTGACAGATCTAAGGAACTATCAAAATTGGGAAAAAAAAATTGCAATGGTGAGATAGATAGTTCCCACTTTCCCACTATAGCATTTTGTTGCTTTTCCATAGCTATTATCTTAGTTAATTTATTTTTACCATTTCTATTTTCATTCTCTTCACCGTCATTAAAATTCGAGCTAAAATATTGACCCGTGACTCGTTAAAATCGTGCCACCAACTCCTAAAAAATATTCCGTCGCTCTTAATAAGGACAGATAAATTGGCGCGTGCTTTCAAAATTTCAAAAGTCCCTAGTTATCTTAATTTTTTACGGAACTCCATTAGTGCAGGCACAGTTGAATTGGATTATTATTATATCTTATCCCCCATCCCCCAAGTTACTCCGCCTTTCTGAGCTACAGAAATGGACTAAGCATGCTTCCTGCTCAGAAAAAGGAATTTGGCAGGGAATTTCCCAAACTTGCGCCTGCTATATGGGGCCTCAAATGATGCTTCCAATCCACTCTGTTTACCTGCGTCCAGACAACTTAATAAATAGATAAAACATAAGACCAGAAAGAAAAAGTGATCATGGAACGCTGTTTTGTAATTTTTAACTAAATTTTTTGTAATTGTTGATCTGAACATTTATTGTGATCATTGGGTCGGAAATAATTGCTGCTGTCTGCAATCCCTTTAAACACCAAGGAATCTACCATTTCAAATTTTACAGCTGCAAACATACAGAGGATGCATGGAGGACAGCCTCATGGTTTATGGAGAATGTGGATTGAATTAAAACAGCCTCGACAAGCGTGATTGCATATTATGATTGGTTAGCGTGGAAATTACCCAATCGTAAAACCCTGATCATACCCTGAGGAGTTTTGATCTTCTGTGGCCGTCGTATACCTCCATACGGTGTAGCAGTAATTTTGTAGATAATAGGTGCCTTATCCAAACTTCTTTGCAATTAATTGATAAGAAAAAGTTTCTGATTCTGATTCTGTGGCAGAGAAACCTCAGTCGCACGGAATTCATATCCTCCTTGCATTAACTCAAAAGAGAATCTTTTGAGTTAATGAATCTTGACTGTCCCAATCTGTTTTTAAGATTCGTGCAAACTAGATCCTACACTAATATTAAAGACCCTCCTATTTATAAACACGAGCCGGATTGACTCCGTTTAAAATCACGGTTGAAATTCATTAACTCAAAAGATTCTCTTTTGAGTTAATGCAGAGAATATGGATCCAGTCCCACGCACCTGAAACCGACCACTGCATGCCCCTGCAGACCTCCTTCCTGTGGGCCCCGCTTCGGTTACCTAATCGTTATTGTTGGTTAAAGTTTTAAATGTAGTAGTAGATTATGCATATTTACCCTCTGATTTCGTCATCCCTGCATCTGGAACAAGTCTTTGTTCACTATTTATAGTTGTAAAGTTTAGTATAATGAAAAGATTATGCCCTTGTACTTTATATCTGTATAGGTGTATCTCGGACAGGTGTTTGGATGGGAGCTAGAATAGCTAAAATAGTGAAATTTGAGAATAGCAATTAGAATATAGAAAAAATAGTGATTTTCATATTAGTGTAAAGATGTTTGGATTGTACATGTTGAATAGTGAATAGTTGTAACTAATAAAAAATAATGCTAACAATGTGCTAATTAAGAGGAAAGATAGGTAAGTAGGATCTCAAACGAATTGTCATGACGTGGAGATAGCAAAAGCGGTGTCAAATTTGTTATTTCGGGACTGTATTGGCAGAAATCTGAAAATGAAATTTTTTTTTTCTCTCTTCGCATTTCCGAACAGTAGTTATTCCAACATTTACAAGGAACATATATAACAACTATTCTAACTATTCCGAATAGTAAAAATGTTATTTAGATGGACATTGCTATTCCGAATAGTTCTTATTCTAGAAAAGCCTCTATTCTTGTGTCATCCAAACATAGCTTGATCATATATAATCATTTTCATGTGTTAAAGACTGATCGGATATTTTCATTTTCATGTGTAAAGATTTTTATGTTGCAATGGAATTCAATAAAGCAACTTATCACGTAAACTCATAACTCAATAAGGGCATATTCGGATGACTTATTTTCATGAGAATATGAGAATTTTGGTGGGATAGAATTTGTGTTCTGAAGAGTGTTTGGTAGTCTTTTGATAGTGAAAAAATTACCTACAAAAAAAAAAAAATATATATATATATATAGGAATCAAATATGTACACAAATGCACGAGAACAAAATACTGAGGTTGAACTTAATTTGTTTTCACATGCCCTCTGCTACAACATTCTCCCTCCGCATCTTTTCAAATTTGTATATTATGTTCATAAAAATTGCATTTTATTTGATTTTTTAATTTATTTAATTATGAATTACTTTTTTTCACCATCACTTTTACTTTTACTGTTTTTTCTCCATTAATATCTTAATTTCTTTCATGACAACTTTTGCTTTTTATAATTTTATTTTTTTATTTTCTAAATATTATCTTATTTTAATGAGTCCGGTCAATATAACATCGGTGTCATATGACACCAACTCCAAAATTTATTACATATACTTTAAACGACGAATCCAAACCGTTCTACTGTATGAGTAATGTGTTACCATGCAACATTTATATTTTTTTCGAGTTATTTTAGTACCAAGTCAAGCTGTCAAAAATGTTGAAAAATGAATTCATTAAAATTAACGTAAAAATCCCACATTTGAACCTTGACTTGAAACTAAATAAATTCAGAAAATTATAAATTTTGAATGCAAACACACAACTAATGAAGTAGATCGGTTTGGATTCGTCGTTTGAAGTCGATTCAATAGGTTTTGGAGTTGTGTTATATAAATTGAATGACCTGATGTCATACTAGCCGAATTATATTTTAATTATTAGATTTTTAGATTATTAGAATTGATTAGAAATATATATAAATAATTATTAACAAAAAAATTATTATTGACAAGAAGTCTTTAAAATATATATATATATATAGGGTCCGACTAATTTGCTGCCGGCAGCATTTTAGCCGGAGGTGCTGCGGCAGTTTTACTGTTTTGTTGATGTCCAAACAACAAATTCAAACCGTTAGATGTTTAATCTATATTATAATCTACTTGGAGACCAAATTTTACATTTGGAATTTTTTTACTATATATTAAATGGTTTGAAAACCGCTGGTTTTTAACGCTGCAGAAATTTACTGAAAACAGCAGTTTTCAACCATCTTAAATATAGTAAAAAATTCCAAAAAATGTAAAATTTGGTCTCCAGTAGATTATAATATAGATTCAACATCTACGGTTTGAATTTGTTGTTTGGACATCACAAAACAGTAAAACTGCCGGCAGCACCTCCGCTAAATGCTGCCGGCAGCAAATTAGCCGACCCTATATATATATATATATATATAGATGGCTATGGTGCATTGCAATGCATATGCACCCTGTGCATTGGACCATAAATCACTCATTCAAAGTCCAAATGACCGATCCAAAACCGTTCATCTTGTTCTCCATATTATATGTGCTTGGAGACCAAATTTTACATTTTTTGGATTTTTTTTACTATTTATTAACCACTTTGAAAATCGCTGATCCATTGGTCCAGAATTTTTCAACTGTTTCGGACTGTGACCATTGGATCACGATTTTCAAAGTGGCTTAATAAATAGTAAAAAAATTCCAAAAAATGTAAAATTTGGTCTCCAAGTACATATTAATATGGAGAACAAGATGAACGGTTTGGATCGGCCATTTGGACTTTGAATGGGTGATTTATGGTCCAATGCACAAGGGTGTCTATGCATTGCAATGCACCATAGCCCATCTCTCTATATATATATATAATTTTTCATGAATATTTTTCTCAAATTAGTATTTCATACAACCAAACAATTAATTCAGCACATTCACATTATTTTCGGACGTACCCAAAAATATGGATTTCTATAAATTAATTTGTGACTCGAATCCAAAAAATATTATCCGCACAATTCGTGATAGATCGAACTGGCCCGCGTAGAAAAAATCATGCACAAAGAAAGTCTATGTATTCTTTTTCATGACATGAGACAATTGATGAGAACAATGAGATTTGGCGCAAATATGTACTTAAAGGACACGTGAAAATTGTACTCTTCAGTGTTTGACAAATTTGAGAGTAATATCTGCCGACATTTTTTATTAATATCCAAAGTTAATTACAAATTAATAAATATACCCACTAATGTTGGAAATTTATAAAAATATCCATACCGGCTATTTTCTGGCCAGTTTTAATTATTTTCGATACTAGTCAAAAAATAGTTGGTACTAATTTTTTTAGAGACACTATGAATAGCAAGATGTTGAAATATAACACTAAAAATTCGAATTTGTTTTTTAAATATTTGTTAGATTACTTTTTTATATATATAATTAGCTTACTTGTACTAAAATATGCTAAATTACTTGAAATTATATTTAATTAAACTGAATTACACAAAATTACGCTAAATTATGTTAAATTATGCTAAAATACGGTAAATTACGCTAAATTACATACGAATAGCGATGATATATTCATTGAGAAGGCGAAAAACGATGACGAAAGTTCAAACGGCCATAAAACGGCGCTCGAGTGTCCGATTTCAACAAATGACCACTTTCTGAAAAGCTTGCTCATGCATCAGTGCTTGCTTTATCAGATTTCAAAATTCAGAATTACCAAAAAAAAAGGGAAGAGCCTCAAAACTTGAGTTGAAGTTTCTGATTAATATTTTCATTTCTATTATTCAATCTACATAGCTCAGTAAATTAGTTATATAATGAACTTGTAAAATATCAATTTTATTATTTTTGGATTTTTTTTACTATTTTTTATGATTTATGAAAGATGGCACAAAATCGGCCTATTTAGCGAAATTTACCGTATTTTAGCATAATTTAACATAATTATTGTAATTTAGTGTAATTTAGCGTAATATAACATAATTTCATGTAATTTAGCGTATTTTAGTATAAATATGCTAATTATATATAAAAAAAAGTAATATAACAAATTAAAAAAAAAGAATCGAATTTTTAGTGTTAGATTTTAGCATCTTTCTATTCATAGTGTCTCTAAAAAAAAAAAATTAGTACCAGCTATTTTCTGGCCGGTACCAAAAAAAATTAAAACTGGCCAGAAAATGACCGGTATTGATATTTTTATAAATTCTCAACATTAGTGGGTATATTTATTAATTTGTAAACTTTGGATATTAATAAAAATGTCGGGTATAACTGTCAAAATAGTGTGGGTAAATTTGTTGCAGAACAATACTTGAATATTTTTCGTAAGACCGAAAAATATTGAAGCTTTTTTTTCTTTGACAATTGATGATTTAAAAAAGGAAGAAGAAATTTTGTAAATAGTTGAGGCGTTTCAAAGATAATTGATTTTCTTTTAATTCGTTTTTGTTGATTCAAGGACCCTCAAATACTTGAGGGGTCCAAAGCACATCAGAAAACTTATCAGCAGAATTGCAGAATTTCTGTGGACATATATGAAAAGGCCGTCGTAAAAGCAGAACGTGGAGCGGTGCAGAGATCTGGCGGTGGCAGCTTAAGCACGTGCATAGCACGGAACGTAACGACGTCAGCCTCTCCTTACCCTGGCGGCGAATAAACCAAAACCGTTTATAACGCCAGTTAACTAGATTCAAATCCCCTAAGGTACGTCAAATTTGAGTTTATATCTTGACCGTCCAATCTGCTCTGGCACGAGTATTGAAGAGACTCCGTGCATTTCACTTCGGACCGGATTGACCAGGGTTCTGATCAGACGGGTGAAATCCAAACATAACATTTGAGTTACTAAATAGGATCTGGACTCCGTTAACCAGCTTATCGGGGCACGGAACGGGAAATCGGTTGAGGCTCTCTCCATATTATATTTATTTAGACGAAAACACCAGCTGTCTGATTTAGATCGGGCTGTAAACGTGGCCTCACCCATTTGTTTTATCGCGGGCATTTCGGTCATATTAATTGGCGAATTTGACCGTGCGATTAAATCAGAAGGTCAAAATGTCTAACTGTATCCGTACAGGCACGGTTAAAGCTCAGAGATCGATTTTCACCTTTTGGTCCCATGGTTAACCACAGGAGGCGAAGAGAGCCTAAACTGACTATAAAAGTGGAGCTTGTCTCTCACTCCTTTGAGTTTCTATAGCTTTTTCTCTCTCCTTCGGTTCTAGGTTTTACCTTTTTATTCTCTAAGGGGAGGGAGACAGAGAGACAGAGCGAAAGAGAGAGAGTAATGGCGGGAGGTTTGAAATGGGTTTCTCTGGCTGTGTTGGGGCTTTTTGTGGTGATTGGAGGTGGTGTAGCATTGCTTGGAGGGAAAGGGGATGCAACACTTCTCAATTCACGGTTCAAATTCTCTCTATTTATCTTTTTATTCTCATGAACAATTATTTGCTGAGTTTTTTTTGTAAAACTTACTCAATTCTTCACTTCTGATAAGAGATTCTCAGAAGGAATGCCATTTGTAATAGGACAGTATTCAGCATAAGGGTTGTTTATGTTAATGCATTGTTTTAGAATTTCTTGCTTCATTTTTTTTGCTGAGAGTTCAAGCACTAGATCTGAGAAATAATTAAATAACATGTTTTTGTGGCATCTCCCGTCTCTGGGCTCCCAATTTGTCTCGTATTTTCTCAATTTCGCAACACTCTATTCCTTTTGAAGTGCGTTTATTACTCTGTTATTGTTTCGTGAAACCCCAATTTCGGGTTTAATTCTTTACTGGCTTGCATTAGAATTGTAGGAACCAGTTCGTGCTTCTCCAATGGAGCTTCCAATTGGAAATTGGGACATAGATTTTTTGAAATTTAGACGTGTTGCATACTTTACTAATGTATATTCTCTGCTGAAGGGGCAGCAGAACAATTGTTTCCGTGGCGCTCTGTTTGTTCTTTTTGAAAAATTAAGCACTAAATATTTTAGAGGGTTCAATATGCATAATGTAATTTCGGTGGTACGTTGTAGGAATGGCGGAGCTTCTAGAAGGGTACTGAGAGAGGCCGTGGCGAATGAATCTTCTTCCTCGCCTTCTCCGGCCTCCAGGTCAGTGCGAAACAAGCATTACTTTACATAAATTAGATCCGTTGCAATCAATGTTAGTTATATCAGAACCGTCCATTTCCTAAACCCTAGCGGTTGTGGTCGTTGTACGGATTTCGTATGCGTAAAGGTGAAGGGGCAATCAAATCAGCCCTCCTTTTGGAGTGCTAGGCCTAGCTAGAGGGGGGAGAGAAAGAGAGAGGGAAAACACGGTCAAACGGTCAAGCCCGTAAAAAAAGCTTAAAGAATAATACTATTAAATCTTTTATTTTTTTATCCGAATTGTTGGGTGAATTTTTCTTAAATTCCGGATAGTATCCCACTTGTGGCCGTTGAGAGATTCTTCTATCGAGGCGGCGCAATTACTTTCCGTACATAGCACAAATTATGGTTAAAATCTTAAGACGAGGTTAATTTTGTAAATTTTTTTTATGTTTTAATTGTTTTTCCTTGGATGCCTCGCTGTGTGCAGATCAGTCTTTGGCGCCGTAGATGATCCTGAAGCGGTCGCATCAACTGTCGCTCAGTAAGTATTTTTTACCTATCCTCTATTATATTCTTTTGTTGAGAAAAACAGAAATAGAAAATGCGACTTTGGATTCTGTCTTAAATGCGAACAGGACCGTTGCCTCTGTGTCGGCGCGGTTGGGGAAACTTCTCTGTTAATATTTAATTTACCTTTTTTTATTTATATTCGTTGGGATTCCCACTACTGCCAAATACCTAGTCAAATCTCATTCGTTCGACACTTATTCCCAAAGAGGTAAAACCGTAGATATCCATTATCCAATTTCCATTTTATAGTTATTGTTCTCTGATTGTACGGAATGGAGAGAAAGAACAAAGTGTTGTAAAAAATGGTGGAACCTATGAGATACACTGTTCAGTATTTTACACTGTCTGCCACTTGGGACGGTAATGCTGTCAAAAGCGGGAGACACAGATCGGCCATGGCAAGGTCCCAGTCACACAACCGAAAGTGACGGCACTTGCTGGTGAACACAGAACACTCCATCTGCATGCACCGAACTATTAATTGCGATTTGGCGACAGGAGGGAGAAAAGAAACCAAAAGAAAAAAAAGAATTGTGTAGTACCTTTTTAGTGCTCTATGCAATGTGGGGGCAGAGAAGTTTCATTAAATTAGGCAACGCCTTTTGTGCATGGATTCTCCCACCCAATTTCCTGTACCTTTTTCAGTAGCCTTGCATTAATTCTCACATGGCATGCACAGGCCTTGTTCCTTTTTGCAAATCTCCCCCTGTGGGCCCTTGGATCAACTGTTCAGTAGGTCAAAAAAATTGCTGTCATTGAGAAATGTTTCTTTCCTATTCCTTGCAACCTTTCAATTTTTCTGTTTCTCTACTCCAAATGAAGAGCTATCTGATGTGAAGAACACTTTGTAAAAGGAAATTAAGAAAAAAAAATTAAGCTGTTACTTTCTCTGTATTTATTTTACTAGAAAAAGAGAGCCTCATTCAATCTACTTTCACGTCTAAAACCTGTTTGACCATAATTTTCTAAGCACAATGCTGTCGTTTTCACTTTTCACACTACCCTTTTTTATTTACAGTCACCAATTAATATTCAAACTTTCAACAGGCCTTCAAACTGAATGATATCTCCATTTTAAGATTTCAGAAATTATTTTCACTATTTTTAAATTTTACATAACTAAATTTCCTTTCATGTTGGTACCAATAGGACCATTGTGAACAGCACAGCCCGTCGCTCCCTCGCCTACCTCTCCTCCTGCGGTACGGGCAACCCGATTGATGACTGCTGGAGATGCGACCCTGACTGGCACAACAATCGCCAACGCCTGGCTGACTGTGGCATCGGCTTTGGCCGCAATGCCCTTGGTGGCCGTGATGGCCGCATTTACGTGGTCACCGATTCCTCTGACAATGACCCCGTCAACCCCAAAGCTGGTACCCTGCGGTACGCTGTCATTCAAGATGAGCCCCTCTGGATCATTTTCAAAAGCGACATGGTCATAACCCTCAAAGAAGAGCTCATTATGAACAGCTTCAAGACCATTGATGGCCGTGGCGCCAATGTTCACATTTCAGGTTACTGTTTTTCTTATCTCTACGGAAAATTCATCCAATTGAAGAGATGATCCTTTTCCCAAAGCTGACAAACATGTAATATAATGTTAAAATCAGGGGGTGCATGCATAACTGCCCAGTTTGTGACCAACATCATCATACATGGGTTGCATATTCATGATTGCAAGCCAACTGGCAATGCAATGGTGAGGAGCTCACCAAACCACTACGGGTGGCGTACCATGGCCGACGGTGATGGGGTCTCGATTTTTGGGTCGAGCCATATCTGGGTGGACCACAATTCCATGTGGAATTGTGCTGATGGCTTGGTCGATGCTGTGATGGGGTCAACAGCAATAACCATTTCAAATAACCACTTCACTCGCCACAACGAGGTGATGTTGCTGGGGCACAGTGACTCGTATGACAAGGACAAGTCAATGCAAGTCACCATTGCATTCAACCATTTCGGTGAGGGGTTGATTCAGAGAATGCCGAGGTAGTTTTTGTTTTTCAGATACTTATCTTACTTTGAATTCATTCTGGTCATTAACCTGCGATCTAACCAAATTGAAACATCAAAATTTTGCTTCTGATTCTGACTTTCGGAAATTTATAGGTGTAGGCATGGTTACTTTCACGTGGTGAACAACGACTACACCCACTGGGAGATGTATGCAATTGGTGGAAGTGCGGAACCCACCATCAACAGCCAGGGCAACCGTTATCTCGCCCCTGCCAACCCTTTTGCCAAAGAGGTGAAATTACTATATTACCTCCAATTTCCATACAAATTTTAGTCACCTTCAACTTGACTTAAAGGGGTTTCTTTTTACTCTTTTGAAAGGTGACAAAGCGGGTAGACACAGCACAGGGCGCGTGGCAAGGCTGGAACTGGAGGTCTGAAGGAGATCTCCTGTTGAACGGTGCCTATTTCACCCCCTCTGGTGCCGGTGCCTCAGCTAGTTATTCTCGTGCCTCTAGCCTAGGGGCCAAATCGTCTTCTATGGTCGGTACCATTACATCTGGAGCAGGGGCTCTCTTGCAAGAAGGGAAACACATGCTAGTTTTTACAAAACAAGTGTTATTGGGTACAGTATAGGTCTGGTTTGTGACAATACTTAGTTTACTTTTACTTAGGGTTAACACGATTTGTGGTCTTTGCTTCGCAACCGCTGCATGCTTCGTTGTTATATCAGAATGCGAGGCCTTGGCAGCAGTGTTGTTGGCAATGAGGGTATATTTGCCTTTCCATTTATAAAGTATCTTACTTAAGTGCTGTTATTTCCTTCTCAATTTGCAGTAGGATTCAGTTGTTGGGTGTCTGGGTCTTTTTCTTCTCTGTTCTTAGAATTTTGGTACACTGAAGATATATTGTAACAGATGCATGTTCTTCAAGGAAAAAATATATCTATTTAATGAAGGCAATTGTGATCTTGTGTTATTATTTTTCTTGAAAACTAAAATTGGTGAATTTTTACCTGTTTTGCAACTGATTTTCAACATGCTAGTATACGTTAATACTAAAATATGATTGTTATATCATCTTTATGCAGATAATACAAAATACTTTGATTGCTTCCAAGTTGGCATATGCCATGTACATTTATACTTTTTAATATTCAAACTGACCCTGAAATTCATTTATGATCTCTATCTCCGATTATTGCTGTAATTGGGACTTAAATGGCAAGAGGTCTGATTTAGGGGGCAACAGTTAGCTTAAACTTCATGAGATATAGGTGAAAAACTAATAAACACAGATTTGTAAAAGTAAAGGGAATCCAGTACCTCCTCCACCACATCAGCAAGAAAAAATTGATGCTTTTTGGTAATGTGGTCGGTCCCATTTGTTTGCTGTTGCATCCCATGTGCAATTCTATCAGTCTTTACCAAACGGAGACATGCAATGGATGATGAATCCTCATGCAAATTCGCAAAAGTTGTTCCTGAGTCTCCATCAGAAATCATACAAGTTGTTAGATGTTGATTCGATTTAATGCTAGTACAAGCGCACTATTAAATATTTCTTTAGCTCGTTGTGGGAATTAGCCTTTTTATTATTGTAACAACCTGTTAGGACCTCAATTTAGAGGTGACATGCCTACTCCCCCAATTATTATTACTAATTCTTCTTCTTCTTTTTTGTATCAAGGAGACATCAGGATATTAGTATTTGTGTTTCTTTCTAATCTGTAAAGTTACTTAACTAGGATGATACTGATAAAAAGATTTTACAACTTAAAATTGCGGTAATTTATTGCTTTGATAGTCTCGATCATATGCAAATATTATCAACCCCGAAGTTGATTTGTAATTTGTTAATTCCAGAATCTGTGTTTAATGTTTAACTAATAGACTGCAAATATTATATACAAATATTAAAATAAGCTTTCAAGGCCAATTAATCAATCCTTTTCAATTAATCATCCGCAAACTCCACATCTATTTTTTTTATATATAATCCTAGAAGAGATTTGCCCTGTTCATTTAAATATCTAAATTGCCACTTGCTTTTTGCTCCGTCCGATCGTTATCTGATGGTCGTGTTTGATTAAATGTTGCATGTGGAGATAAAATGAAAATGTAGTTGAAATAATGAAATTACATTTAGTTCTAGGTAGTGATGAATTATAAGTCTCATGGGCTCATGGCTGCACGTAGCACTTTCTCAAAAGCTAACATATGGAAGGACTTCAACCTGAAAATGGATGTACTTGGCAAAATGGCTGCTTCAGTATACAATAACGTAATAAAAATTAAGTTACCATCTGCGCCAAAGTATATTTCACATGACAATACATTCACACTAACACAGCCGATTTTTTAGCTGTAGCATTTAAAAAATGCTATCATTTTACGAAAATTTTGAAATATTATGAAGCACAATATCCAACCGAATTTTTTTCTGTAAGCCTGTCTCATGAATGCTTGTAGAAAATTCAGAAATTATTATTTTTAAATTAAACATTTTTTCAAATTAAAAGTTGAATTATTTGTGAATATTATTATTTGAAAATAATTACTTTTTAAAATTAAGAAATAACTTTCAAATTTGCAAATTATTCATGAAACAATGTGTAATTCAATATTACCACAATTGGCAACACAATATTTGGAATACAACATTGAACTTTAGGTTTTTGAAAAATATTTAACTTGACAACAAAATTTGCAAATAACATTTTGATTTGAAAATAATTATTCCTGAATTTTAAAAATAATTATTTCTGCAGTTACTTTGTAAAAAATCATAACACAACTCGCTTTTCATACACTTTTCTAACCAAGGCAAGCTCAATACATCCGAAATTTTTATTAATATCCTAACAAAAATATAGCAAATCTACCCTCGCATTGAATTGTTTTTTTTAAATAACCTAACCACCCCACGTTAGGGTGGTTTTGTTTTTTTACAGATGTTTACCAAACCGCTCCACAGTGGGGCGGTTTGCTATAATTTTTTTTTTTTAGAGATGTTTAGTGTGTATAGAATAAATGTTTAGTGTTTAGTGTGTGTATATATATTTTTTTAGAGATCTGAATATTCCATCTAATATACACCTATCCTAGATGAGTATATATGATACGTAATCAATTTAAAAAATATAAACGATCGACAAGAGCTAAGACAATTATTACAGCTAATGATCGCCTGATCCTTTGCAAGGATCGAATTCTGTGCTGTTACATCGATCAGATTTTGTGATGGAATGTGCGGTGCCTCACAAGATCCTGTCACATTAGATTACTTCGAAAAGACATTCTAATTTGTAATTTTAACTTGTTATAGCCTTATAGGTCTTATAAATAATGAACACATCAAGATATAATAAGCTGAATACCTTGCTGGAACATCATATATACTTTTTATAAAGAGAATTAGAACTAGGGTGTTCTTAAGTTCAACATATTAAATAAAATATTACCCTACATATAGACATTTTCCACAAAAAATTATTTTTCTAAACAACTTAATATATTTTATGCCACATATTACAAGCAAAGATAAAACAGTGTAGCTATTTTAATATAGCCCAAAACATCAAGTACCACCTCTCAATAAACAACACACAAAACAAATCAAAAGAGATATTCAAACAAATTGTTTCACTAGAAATAATCCTAAATCAAATGATAATTCAATTAAAAAATATTTTTTCATAATTTCTAATTCAGCGACTAACACATAAACCCAAATTCTGAAAAAGAGAAAAAATGGTTACATGAATCAATCTAACAAACTATATATACCTAGATCCGCACAATATTCAATTAGCACATCTTATTTAATCCAACAGAAATCCAACGATGATTATGCAAATACTTGAACAACCACTAAGCAAAGAGAAGAGCATACCTAAAGTTAACAAATGCATATCTAAAGTTGCCAAAAAAACAAAGATAATAACTTCAAAACTTGCGTTAAAATTTCCAATTAAGTTTTTCATTTCTAATTTTCAAATATGTAGAATACCAATTTTTATAGCAAATATTCATTCTATACACACTAAACATCTCTAAAAAAACAAACCGCCCCAACATGAGGTTTAAAAATTTTCAATGCATTATTTTTTTTTTGGAGGGTATTAATAAAAATTTCGGTCAATACATTATTAGTCAATATCCAACCCTTTTTAAGAGACATCAACAAAAGCAACATTATATACACAAATTAAAAAGAGCCTGCAGTGCAAGGACGAATTCAATACACGTCCAAAGTAACCAAATCCATCCGTAAGTAAAGAAAACTACACCAACATTACACTTTTTACTCAGTCGGAGGGGAGCGAGCCCGCTTCAGGCCCGACTTGGGAACAGCAGAGTTCAGGTTCCTAGATAAAGCAGCCACCGAATCAATGTATTCGGCTAAGTCTGCCTTTGTCGCATCAGTCATTGACTCCATGGATTCCTTGAACTGAATTGCAGCATCCATAACTGCAATCACCTCATAAGCACAAAGCTGTGTTTCTTCTTCAGCCACACTGATCGCATCGCTTAGTTTTGTTTTAGAACTCTATCAAAAATCAAGGAACAGACTATTAGTTCATGATCAACAAACCAACAGACTAACGTATTCCCAAATTTTTTTAAAGAGCGAGTGCCAATAAAAATGAACTGTCAATTTTCCAAATTAGCTCGATCTACAATCAATCAGTTTAAAGTTACACCAAATCCGATAGACTCATAGACAGCCTATCTAAAACTACAAAGAACATATCCACATTTTTGTTTTTCTTGATTTTGATAAAACAACTAGTCAGTTGTCACAATTATCAAACTAATTTATCATCAATATTTCATCAATCAATGGGTTCAATGGTGCTGATGAGATTGGGATAGCAATATAGCATGTACTGGTACAATTACAAATGTTAAACTCACAACATTATGAAAGACTAGAAGGAGATATTGTACAGGAGTGGCTTGATTAAAAGAAAATAAAGATTGCATATTTCTGGGTCATTGAAAACTTGACTGTTCAGGTGGCTCCTCCAAACAAATACAGCAAGTTCAATTATTATCACTTCAAAAACTTTGGGCCTCATTCTCGACGGAACTTAATTGATTCTCTTTCTCTCCCAAATAATCTGTCATTTTCTTTGTTTCAGCTGCACAAGTAGCTCTATGTTTCTCCACTTCATTTTTAATCAATCTCAAGCGGCCTTCGATCTACAAAAAAATAAGCACTGTAAGATCCTTTTGCAAAGATCTCTCAACACTCTTACAGGTGGATCCTGCTCGACACATTTCCAAAGTTACTAAAAAACAAAAATCAAGCATTCATTTTGTTTGTATTAAAGGAAAAAAAATTGATTTCCTAGAAAAATTTAAGTCCCCCCGCTGTCCTACAAAAAAACACAACATTTTCCCAAAATAAAATTTGAATGAAGAACTACATATCAATCTCAATAAACAG
>JAJGRX010000327.1:0-25083 GCA_025461125.1 Carex kokanica
TAAATTAAGTTTTTAATTTTATCTGAATTGAGTTAAATGAAATTGTCAATATTAATAATTATCAAAATAAATCAACTCTCTCCTCACACGAAAGGAATACCTAATTAGGAGAAAGGACAAAAATTTTACGCTAAATGCGAATCGAACATTCTTAATTCTTAAATCGTTGAAAATTTAAACTTGGCGGATTAAATTCTCAACCTACAAAAGAATTGCACCTCTTGCAATATTTTAATCATAGCAGAGGATGGACGACGTCTCCTCCCCCGACAGGCCAATACAGTGATAGACTCGCAATTACCAATTTCTGCTTCTAGAATCTGCATTTCTTGCGCCATCTATCATCTCTCATCCCTTCACGGTGGACCCCACATAACTCGTGGAGCCCGCTTGTCGGTGTGACGCATCTGATATACAGGGCCGCGCCTCCTTTGCAGGAAACTGCCGCAGCTGCTTCTCTCGCAGTTGTAGGTTTCGTTTCTACTTTAGGGAGAGCGAGCGATAGAGAAGCGAAGCTCGAGCAGAAGGGATTGAGACGATATAGACTTAGCCTTTTGCGATTAAATCTCAGACGCTTCTATCGTGGTACGTAGTACTGTTTGGTTCTCTTCTTCTTCTTGATTTTTTTTTTTTTGTTGTTGGAGAATTCATACTGCGACTAGTCTTCAATATCCCTGATTCGTTGTCTCTCTTCGGGGCCATGCATAAGTAGTTTGTATAGTCTATAGTCTACTGAATTTTTTGTTTCTTGCTATCGAATTGATGGAATTACTTTCGTAAAATTTTTCTTGTCTGGATAGTCCGAAATCGAGTTCTATTTCAATCAAGGCAATAGCAATTATTGTTTGTCTCTAATTGAAAAATGAGATCGGTAATTTTTATAAGCTATATTATGTTATGCAACGATAACTCCAATCAGTTCCTATTGGGGGAAAAACTTCAATTAGTTAATCAGAAGATTATGATTTAATAAGACATATTTAAATTTTTCTCGAAATCACTGGCTAGTTGAGCTAGCACCGGCTTCATGCAGACAGGGGCGGACCCAGGTAGTCCCGGGGGGGGCCCTCTGGATTTTGAGTTTTGGCGGAAATCTATCGGTTCTGACCGACTTTGCCACTCCTGAAATTTTTTTTGCCCCCTCTGGATGTTTGATTTGTAATTCGGATCAAATTTAGGGTTAAAATTGAAATAAATTTGTTGAATTTTGATTGATAATTAGAATTATAAGTTAGAGTATCAGAAATTACAATTCAAAGCATTGGAAAGTATAAGTTAAAGCATTATTTCTTATCGAGTACCCAATTAGTTAATGGATTTAAATCCGATTAGCTATTTAAACCCGATTCGATATTTTTTTGCCCTCCTGACGAAAATCCTGGATCCGCCCCTGCATGCAGAGACAACATTATATGCAGGTCCCTGCACCTTTTGAATCTGTCCTTTCCCTAGAAACTTCAAATTTGTTAAATTCCATCTCGATCCAGTCTAAACTGGTAGTTGTATCCTTTGTTTACGTTCAAAGTGTTAGGTAATGCTTAATTTTTTTTTCATCAGAGAAAGTGATGTCTATTAATGGGGTGGAGGAATTGGAATACATGGATGAAGAAGGAGAAATGGAAGAGGGAGACTTTGTTGTTCTCGAATATCCCAATGGAACAGGAAATGGAGAGGAAGCAGATGATGAATATGCTCAGGTATTATTTTTTGTTCCTATTTCACTTCATACCCAGATAACAGAAGAAGTCATCCGAACTTTTTTAATTTTGCACTTTAGTTTTTGCAGTTGGTGAATTCAAAGTTCAAATCTTTTCATCGATCTTGTATTATTAATAAATGTTATATATATAGTTATCAAGTTTTGTAATACCTGGTCCAAAAGCTTTCTTCTTTATTAGGTTGGTATCATTGAGGTTGCATAAGCTGTTTCTTCTTTCTAGACCCTCTCTAATCTTTCTCTCTTGGCAATACAAATGATCTCTCTCCATTTTTATAGTGGTTATTGATTAGCTACTAAATTCCGTCATTGCTGTTGATAGGTGTAAATAGAATCTAAACTAGCATATATACACAGCTTTCTTTTGATATATAAGGTGGCTGATGTGATGAGCATTAGTTATGGTGTTATCAAATTGAATTTTCATAGTTTGGGAACTACTACCCAATGTCCTTTGGTCTAATTGGCAAAATTCCACTAACGGACTAATGTAATGGAAACGGAACATCCAATCAAGCATAGACAAATTTTACCTTTTTCTACTTTATTTTCCGTTTCCATCAGAGGTAGGCCAACCTTAAACTACATGAGCAGCAAGTGGACGTTGATATTAGCAAATATAGAACAAGTCCTTGAAATCTGCAAAAGAATAAAAAGTTGGAAGTTAAATATTAATGTTCACTCTGTTAATGGAAAACTTTTGACAGCTTATAAGGATCACA
Organism: Carex kokanica; assembly: GCA_025461125.1. Lineage (NCBI taxonomy): Eukaryota > Viridiplantae > Streptophyta > Magnoliopsida > Poales > Cyperaceae > Carex > Carex kokanica. The sequence continues at coordinate 2,440 of JAJGRX010000327.1, forward strand.
GATACATCAGCTGCAGAAGCAAGGAGAGGTAAAGATATACAAGGAATTCCTTGGGAGAGATTACAAGTTACGAGGCAGGAATACAGAAAAACCCGTGTAGAGCAATACAAGAATTATGAAATGTTTCCCAACTCTAGTGAGCTTGTGGAAAAGGTATGTTTATTTTCCACACCTCGAACAATTTGGTTTTATTTTGTGTTGTTTTGTTTGATTTTGCGTTCTTTTTTTGGTTGAAAATGGTAATCCGTTTCCTGCCTTTGAATTATCTGATTTATCAGTTAATATCTCTTAAGCTTGAACAAATGACCTCATTATCTTGATAATCAACTTCAAGAAAACAAGCTTGCGGTTTTGACCGCGCTGTGGCCAATTAAAGAAAGAAACTTAAACCTCAATTAAGTTGTAATTAAAGGAACCATTAGAGTTACATAATTTTTGATTGATTAGTGATATGTATTATGAGATAGCATGGCTTTTACTTTTGTAAGACTTATATTTATTTTCTTCATTTAATTTTTATTTGGTATTCTTTTGGTTAGACATGCAAGCAAGTAAAGAAGGGCAGTACTTATTATGACTTCCAGTATAATGCTAGAGCAGTCAATCCTTTGATCCTTCACTTCCAGGTGAATTTGACTATTACTGGTACTATATGATGGCGAACATTCATATATACTTTCCTTTAATATTGGAAGGTTAACCTTCAACCAGGAAATTATTATATTTGGTAAACCAGCTTATGCATAGAGCTACTAGCAATTAATATTTTCCTGTTAAATGAATAAATGATTTTTGTTTTTCTCACCTAGAAAGGTACTTTATTATATTCTTTTTCAGCTAAGGAACCTGGTATGGGCAACTTCTAAGCATGATGTGTACTTCATGTCAGACATCAGCTGTATATCATTGGTCTCTTTATCGCACAAATTGACTGAAGTGCTGAATTTTTCGGGACAAGTGACCCCAGTTGAGGTCTTACTTTTCTTTCTCTTCTTAGTAGTTAATTGCGTTGACTTGCATTAGGATTTATTGACTATTTAAACCATGCTTTATTGGTAATCGTAGTACGATTGTTTTTATTAATTTTACATTTGTATTCGATCCTTTTTGTTCCCTAAGTTGTATTGCTGTGCATATTTTCTTTTTTTCTTTTTTTCCTCTCATTTGTTTGTTTTCCTCATCTGATCTCCAAGAGCCGAATTTTCTATTTTACCATCTTTAAAAATAAAATAAACAATTTAAACACTCATTTATACCTGCGAAACTAGCAGGCTGGTCCCGCAGATATAATATGCGGGACCATTTAAAAATGGAATTTCTGCGGGACCATTTAAAAAAAAACAATTTAAGCACTCATTTATACCTGCGAAACCAGCAGGCTGGTCCTGCAAATATAATCTGTGGGACCATTTAAAAAGGGAATTTCTCGGAATCTGCGGGACCAGCCTGCTGGTTTCGCAGGTATAACCTGCGAACCTGGTAAATATGATTATTTTCAGAAAAACTGGCGAAAGGGTTTATCTTTTTTTTTTTTCAAAGATGGTAAAAAAGAAATTTGCTCCAAGAGAGGCCTTTAATTTAGCCTTTTTTGGGTGGTTTTCTAGTATTTGGAGAGGGGAGTGGGGGTGAAAAGAATTTTCTATTGTTATGACATAATAGAATAACTTAAAACCTACTGCTAGTGCTGATTACAGAAATATCCCGAAGTGTACAGGAGGGCTCTTTGGAGTAAATGTAACTACATTTACAGTGGACGAGGTTTGTGATTGCTGGGGGGTTTCAGGGAGAACTTATTTGTAAGGTAAGCATTTCTTACAAAAAATGCTTGTGATAATCAAACCTGCTCCTGGTATTAATACTTTTGTGTATTGTTGTTGTATAGGCTTGGATGACAAGGGTTAGCTTCTGTGCGAGGACAACCCTTTGATGACAATGCTATCACAAATGCTATTGAAATATACAAGGATTTCAGGTACTTGCTTATCATTCCACTACTGCAGAGCTCTTGGACATTGAATCCCTGTCTAACTAATGACTTTATTATTTCTAGAGGTGGGACCCACTTCATGGTCGCAAACAATGATTGCTGTGTTCGGAGTTTGATGTAGAGAAGTTTCAACTTAGAAATCACTTTCGCTTCCCGTGGTCTGTTAATGTAAGTTAATCAATATCATGTATTTATTTGCTTATCATGCAATCCGAAACTGTGGTAAAGTCTCTCTCTCTCTCTCGCTAAAATTTGTTATTGTTGTTGTCAGCATACATCAATAAGCCCAGATAGGAAGTTTATGACAGTGCTTGGAGATGACCGAGATGGATTACTTGTTGATTCACAAAATGGCAAGGTAAATAATATTTTATCGAAAGTAATACTTGTATTTTGCTTCTAGATTTTTTAATTCGCATTATACCCAAATAACTATACTCTTTGTTGAACCGTAAATATCCCCCCCCGCCATTCCTATCTTTGTTCCATCCTGGTTAAGCTTTAGACTTACTAAACCCAGAGTTGATTTTTTACTTAATTATCTGGTATGGAAAAATTGAGTATAAATTTAGCAATTATCTCTAAATATCAAAGAAGCAAACCATTAATTGCTATCACCAATAGATTGTTATTTTTCTGCTGATTTTATGTACTCTGGTGTTGTTATCATGATATCCAATATAGACTACCCGAGTAAAGAAAGTCTAGGCTCTGTTCATAGCTTCTCTCTCCAGAACACCAATTCCATGCACTTTTACTAGAGATAAAGAGCAAGTAAAGCTGACTTTTGATAGCAACAATGAGGAACGAGATCAATTTAACAAATTTCCCCAATTGAGCACTTGTAATTTCTATAATTCATGTCAGAATTTTCCGCTAATTGTAGATCATATCTGAACTGTCGGGGCATGTAGCTAATCATTTGCCTCAGCATGGCATCCAAGCGGGCCTCTATTTGCAACTGGAAATCAAGATAAGTCCTGCCGCATATGGGATGTGCGGAACCTTTCTTCTTCTCTCTCTGTCTTAAAAGGAAACATTGGTGCGATCCGGTCTGTCCGTTACTCACCTGATGGCCAGTTCTTGTTCTTTGCTGAAGCCGCAGATTTCGTGCATGTTTACAACTCAGCTCTAAATTATAGCAAGAGGCAAGAGATTGACTTTTTTGGGGAGATTTCAGGAATTTCTCTGGGCCCAGATGATGACTCTCTATATATCGGTGTATGGGACCGGGTCTATGCAAGTTTGCTACATTTTAAGAGGCGGCATGCATATGAATACTTCGACTTCTTTGTATGAAGGTAGAGCTTTGAACATCTAAGCTACAGGTTGGTCTAGTTTTGGTCCGTTGATCAGACTCTGAAAGTAGCTTTGGATGCATAGAAGAATGCCCAAAAAGAGGTTGATGCAAAGCTTGCATTGAATAGAGAGTAATCTTATTGAAGTTTGTTAGAATTTTGTTGTGTACATGAGTTTTGGTAATGAATAATTATATCACCAAATTGCAGTGTTTTTGGAAGCTCTAATGTGTTCTTTTAATCATCATGCCAAGCCGTGGAGAACGAAGTGAGAAACTATTCCCTTCCAACTCTTTATCACTAACTTGACCACCGTTAAAATAGAGAAATAAATAATTAATATCATATTTCTGCTAGTACTTGTCAAATTAGTCTGAAGAGAAAAAAGCTTGTTTCTATTAGTATTGGATGCGTTCACTATCATTCCATTGCTCTGATCATCTTGCTGTATGGCATCTTGACAGATCTTTGCAATGCTCTATCTGTGATGCCCCATGACAGGCCTTACCAGAGGCCACATAACGTACTGTAGATATTCCTACAGATATGTTAGGCTTCTTAGTCGATTAAGTATGAGCACTATTATATACTTTTGTTATAGATAATTTTTTTTTCAACAACTGTCAGACTATTTGTGTACCTTAATCCAGAAGTGTTGTACTGTTCTTATATAAGCTCAGTACTGAATTATCACTAGTTGTTTCGATGTCACTATTAGAGTAATAGGAAGTTAAAATATTTCTCTCATAAATTGTAGACAAATTCTATTTGAGACCTCAGATAAAATTTGGTCCACGTACACAGCTCATACTAAGTTGACACTTCACACAAATTTCATGATATATAATTGATAACAATACATAACAATTTGAGACTTAATCCTTACAAAGTTAAAACAAATACTAACTAATGCTTAATTGCAGGAGATTTAAACGCCACTATAAGAGGTGTTGTCAATCGGTACCTATATGTGCGCAAGTCAAATATTCTCTTCTTTCCAGTTCTACTCAAAATCAAACAACATTATTACATAAATTGTAATTCAATTTTCAGTAGAATTATTTTGATCCAACGTAAATCATCTAAGACAACGGAAGGTAAGGGCAGTTCAAGCATGATGTTGTCATACCATTCGTTGTTCACTATCTTATATACTACATAAGAAGATTTGAGTCATAATTATACATGGATATATATGCATTTCTTACAATATTTTACTCTTAAGATATTGGAGAAAATCATACTATAATTTAAAAGGAAACAGCATCAGTCTCAGCTGCCTTGCAATGATCACCTTTTCCGTCCTTCCGGGTTGGTCATTTAAATATAAAAGAAAACCACACAATCCAATTGCATTGATAATTAATGCATGTTTTCATGGCACCATGCTGTCATGCAAGTTTGTATTTGATGTTTATGTTCATTAATTTGAGTTAATGCATCTCGATCATCCAATCTGTTTTAAGATTATGTGTGCGAACTAGATCTGTACTAATATTAAAGGGTCCCCTATGTTGTAGGCACGAGCCAAATTTGCTCCGTTTAAAATCAAACGGTTGAAATTCATTAACTCAAAAGATTCCCTTTTGAGTTAATGCAGAGGATACGGATCCTTGAATAAGGAGGCTCAAAATAAGTTCGCAAGCATATGTGCATAATGCATCAAAAACTATATCTTTTGTTCCATGAGCTCTTTTCAGGTTGTGCTGCTCTTGCTTTTAATTACTTAGATTAATTGGCTTGTCAGGTCAATGATGTGAAAGATTAATTGATAGAGCTGCTTTGAGCCTTTCAATTGGCCTCTCGGTTACCTTTTTGTGTTTTTTGCTTATTCTAATGTTTATTATAATGTTTTTTTTATTTTATAGATAAATGTTTTGATCTCTCTATGTTATCACCATTCTTCAAGTATAAGGCGAATGCTAATAAATGGATGTGGTGGAGCGTCTAAAAATCCCCTGGTCATGTTCGGCACCATGGCTTAAGAGGTTGAGGCTTAACAATTTAATTTTTACTAAGGAGTTGGTGTTTGGCAACAACTTAAGTGGATTAAGCTGGGTATTGTTAAGTCTCAGCTCCTTAGCGCTAAGGAAGCAAAATATCAAGCTTAAAATTCGGCTTAAGCCCGTCTAAGCCATAGATGTTCGGCCCGCTTAAGACCTTAAGGAAGGCTAAGGAGCCTTAAGCCATGGTGTCGAACACGTACACTATGCTCTGTCCAAAAGCAAAAGAATATGAGGTCTCAAAAAAAAAATGAGGTTGAGACTAGAAACTTGTTTTGTTCAACAAAGAAAATTAATCATGTAACAAATACAAAATATGGGTACAATTATGTGGACTATTATTAGTCCAACAATTTTAGCAATTTTTATCCTTTAATAATAAAAAATAAAGTAATAGAATGATTTTTTTTATCTGAAATAAATTCATCTCAAACTCAACTAATCGTATATATAAATGAGAAATTTTACAAATTGTCCTACTTCTAAAAAAATTCAAATAAAATATACTCCTCTATAATTATTAACAAAATGTCCTTGTGAGAACCTCATTTTCCTCTCTTTCCCCTCGCTCTCCTACCTCCTGTTTACTCTCATCAATTTTGACATTTTCTTCTCTCTTATTAGATTTAAATGAACACATAAAAGATTTTAAACAATATGTAATTAAAGCAACAATTTTTTGTACAGACATGAAACAAACATTTCAATTAGACAACATATATATCAAATATATATTTATCAATTAGGCAACAATTTTTTTGATCAAGTTTTTCAAAGTAAAAAAAAATATACTCTTCTATAAAGTCTGAAAAGACATCGTTGTATAACCATATATTATTCTATTTAGACATATTTTAGTAACAAAACATAAGTACAAGCTCATGGTTGTTATTTTTTTTGTTTAATACAAAACTTTCATTGGAGCTCTTTGTTGTCACTATGCCATAAAAATTGATACAATATATGAAAATACAAATACTAACATATTGTGTTTTTTTGTCCATCGCCAAGTAATAACTCAACAGGTGCTAAGAGGGGCGAACATGTAATCAGGTTTTAACGTTCCCGTTTACCATCACCAGATAGGGATGGTAGAAAAGTCCAATTGGCCCGGTGGCCCTGTCTTACCCGTCCGGCTTGTCCTTAATCCGGTCGGCCCGACGCTGTGATGGGCCAGGTAAGGGCGGGCCTAGAGACGGGCCAGGCTAGGCTTGGGCTTATGCCGAAGCCCCACAGGCAGCCCATGAGCCTTTATGTTAAAAAAAACAAGCAGAAGAGCAGCCTTTATTTGCTATTAAACTATGAATTATTTTGTGCTCCAGTAACAAAATCACACTGTTGTTTGTTCTTAAACTATGAATTATTTTTTCTTTTATTAGAAAAATCATATTATGAATTGTTTTGTTGTCTTGTACGGTCTATTTGATGTGGTTGAATATGGATGGGCTAGCGGGTATGAGCGGGCTAGGCAGGCCCATGGGCAAGGGCAGGCAGGCATGGGCTTGGGGGAAAGGCCCATGGGCGGGCCGGGCATTTTTAAGCCCATCAGATTGGACCAGGCAGGTGGTCATCAGTTTTTAACAGGCAGGCCAGGCATGAGTTTAGCAAAATACTCGTGGGCTCGGCCCATTGCCATCCCTATCACCAGATGGGTAGAGGGAATAGATGGGAAAAATTTACAAACTTGTTGAGTGGATTAAAAAATAGTAAAAGAATTAAAAAAAATAGTACAAGAATTAAAAAATACTATTTTTTGAATGGTCCAGAAACAATAATATTATACATATCTAAAAAAAAGTAAAAAAAATCCAAAAAAAAAAATATAAATTTGATCTCTAAGCACATTTTAATATGAATATCACGTTGAGTGGTTCGAATCGACCGTTTGAACTTAAAAAACAGAGATATAGAATGTGAGACACAATAATGATACATGAAAGTCACGAAACATTTGAACCCTTGTAGTAATTTTCTACTATATGAATTTATACTAGTTTGATTGCTAGATAAGTTTTTGTCGAAATGAGGAAAAAGAAAAAAAAAATTCAGTTGGAATAGAATTTCTGATGTCAATTCTATTTGACTGGCCAGATAGAATTGTTTATCAAAATATTCATTTTCAAAAACTTGACAAGCGAGAGTATTCTCTTTGAATGCAGTGGCACTGTTAAAGGTTCTGTTATTCCAATTCCAACCATTCAACTTTGTTGAGATTCGTGCATAAAAAGTTTCTTCAGTGAACGGATTCCATCGAAATAAACAACATATTTATTTCTCGAGTGAACGGATTCTAAGGGCCTGTTCGGCGCAGTTACTATGCGCGTGGGAAAAAAAAGTTTCAGTCTGAAATCGTGTTTTCTGTCCCACATGCACAGTAATCGGCAGCTCAAAAATTTCTGTTTCCCAGACCCATTCCCGTTCCCTACTGCGCGCCGAACATGCTCTAATGAACGGAATCCCAAGTTCAGATCCTCTTTGGTAACTCAAATTTTGACTTTGAATCCGGTCTGATCGACCAATTCAGATCGATGTGGGATATACGGAATCCCATTAATATTTGTGTCAAAGCAGATCCGACGATCCTGATCCCAACTCAGATTGAGGTATGTTACAAATGCTGGAAATCAAGGAATATTTACTATCTATTCGGATAGTAGAAATCTGGTAAATGTTCTCAATGATGGGGATATTGAGGGGTTACAATCTTGGAAGGCCGCTGAGACTGCCATGAGGACAATTCACATTTTTAGAGACTGCAATTGACAGATTGGTACAGTTTTTAGCGATTAATTGACAGAGGTCAGAATTTAGAAAAGCTGAAATTTCAATGAGCAGTCCAATAATTCTGACATCTGTCAATTAATTGCTAAAACTGTACCAATATGTAACATTTTTGTATAGAGAAATTATATTATCTGAAATCTAGACTTTCATACCTTTATTTTGATATAAAGAACACAAAAATCCATCTATCCATGTTCTCTAAATTGAATTTTGAATCTGGTCAAAATTATAGGACTGCTCACTGGAATTTCAGCTTTTCTGATTTCTGACCTCTGTCAATTAATCGCTAAAACTGTACCAATCTGTAATATTTTTGTATAGAGAAATTATATTATCTGGAAACTAGACTTTCATACCTTATTTTGATATAAAGAACACAAAAATCCATGTAGCAATTTTCTCTAAAATGAATTTTGAATCTGATCAAAATTATTGGATTTCTGACTGAACATAGCAGAAAAAAAAATTGATAGAGATTTTGGGCTGGAGTTTGGCATGGCGTCCGCAAGACGCCATGGCGCATGGCTTCCACGGGATGCCATGGCGCATGGCGGCCTTTCCATTTTTCAAATTCTGTTCAACCATTTTTTATTTTTAATATTTTATTTATTTATTTTCTTATATATAAAAATCTCGGTGAATCTGTACATGCTTTTTGTTGTGAACATTTATTTTAAAAGGCATGCCAAAGTTCGGATATACGGGATCCCATTAATATTTGTGTCAAAGCAGATCCAACAATCCTGATCCAAATTCAAATATTAGTTATCTTAGCAGATATGAATTCCGAAATCCCTTCACTCAATGGACTTTTCAGGAGGATGATACTACTTCTGTTCAAATATGCTTAATTGCAGAGCTCCGATGAGATCCGGTACTTTAGTATTGGTATGATCGCATATGACCCAACGGTGGAGTTCGCATACCTGCCAAAAAAAATGAGCTATTCGATCAAAATCAAATAATATTTAAATATGATCTTTTAATATGTGCTATTATTTTATTTTATTAGATGTGTGTACAAACTATGATAAATTGGTATCATCATTTCATGTATATTGGTTATTAAGAAAGTTTGGTTTCTCTTAATTAAACAATGTTGTATTATTACTTAAGTTCACATAGAGAATTCATGAGCTTTAATTTCAAAAATTATTTAATCAGTTTCTTTCATAATTCAAGCTATTAATCTTGATATACTTGACGAGTCAAATTACATTACAGTTTTTTTTTCTTCTTTTCAATTCGTTTTGTATGAGATCATAAATTCAAGCTATTAATCTTGATATACTAATGACAATGGTAGGTTAGTGCTAACTTTAAGCATGATATTATCATACATTTTCCTTGTTTATATTACTATATAAAGGAGGTTTGGGTCCAATTTTTATCATATCTATTAATATTACTTTGAGATATTAGAGAAAATCAAACAATAATTAAAACAGGAACTATACTCTTCAAAATTGGATGGCAACAAAAACCTTTTAATTTTTCACAGGTTGGTCTTTACTTGTAAAATTGGGGAAACCTTGGGTACAATTTCAAACATAGTAATAGACATGGCCAATTTGAAAGGAAAAAAGAAATCAACAAACTCAATTGCTTTACTAATTAATATATTTATCAATAGAAATTTGTCAGTGCATTAAGTTGTTGTTCAACTGTTATTAATTTGATCATATGATTATGATTCTTTTATTAAATTTAATAGAAATATTGATTATTATCATCCCAAATTTATATTTTAATGAGAACTTCTCCTATATAAGAAAAACGAAAAATATATGAAGAGAATCTGAACTACCAGATTAACATCTCTTTTTAGAAACTCTTTTTGTAGACACATATGGCTGCTTTAGTTTTGAAAAATATTTATTGGTTGAGGAGGGTTCCAATGCCTATCTCCTCATACCTCATCCATACCTCATATTATATATCTCCATTTTCAAAGTCTAAACTATCAATCCGACCGTTCAACATGATATTCATACTAAAATATGCTTGGGGATGAAATTTTATAATTTTTGCAATTTTTTTTACTATTTTTAAGATAGGTACAAAATCACTGTTTTTTGAATGGTCCAGATACAGTGATTTTGTACCTATCTTAAAAAATAGTAAAAAATTACAAAAATTATAAAATTTCATCCCCAAGCATATTTTAGTATGAATATCATGTTGAATGGTCGGATTGATAGTTTAGACTTTGAAAATGGAGATATATAACATGAGGTATGGATGAGGTACGAGGAGATGAGGCATTGGAACCCTACTCTGGTTGGTTATATGGTGACAAACATTACCGGCTTTAATTGATAAACTTTATGTTCCTTTGTAGAAAACTTAAAAGTAGAAGACACATATTTGCATCAAACTTCCATTTAACTATGTATTAAAAGATACCACAGACCTTTCAAGTACAGTTTCCTTTTTTTTTTTTTTTTACTATAACCTTTTACTTATTATTAATGCATTCCAAAATTTATTATCTTGTAACAATTCCATATGTGAAAATGCTATCAACGCTCAGCCGTTCTGTTTATTTTTCTCTTTTAGAGTTAATTGCTAGTGTATTCATGAGAACTTTTGAATTTTTTTTTTATCAAAACATTAAGATATTTTATTTCTCTACAAAAAATAAGCATATACAGAATACACAATAATGTTATCAAATACACAATACAAAAAAACATACACAGTTCTTAAGTTACATTTATCAAAATTCTTCACGGGAAGCAAAACCCATTTAGCTTCACCTATTGAAAAATCCAATTTCTACTCGTGATCCAAAGAAGAAATTTTTTTATCTTTTGAGCATATTTCTAAGATCTTGCACTCTCTGGTCATTTATACCTTTACTAACAAAGGCTCTAACCATTGTATTAATTGTTACCTTATCAGGCTTACACTTTTTCTTTTCCATCATATCCAAAACCCCTTGCATCTCTCCCAAGCAACCAACTCTTGCATATGCATCAACCAAACAATTAAAAAACGCTGTGTCCAACAACACATCTGAATTCTCAATCAATTTGATGACAGCCTTTATCATCTCCTTATCCCCTGCTCTCCCATAAGCCCTGACTAGCGAACAAAGCGTCACACAATTTGGCTTAATTCTCTCTGATTTCATCAACCGAAATATGTACTCCATCTGTTTCAGTTCACCAGCTCGGCCGAATGCATCAATCACCACATTGTAAGTGACAATGGTCCAGGAGTAGTAGTACTTTTGCATGAATTCCATAACAGCACCCATTTTTTGGAACATCTTGGCCTTCCCATACGAGTCAAGAAGGATGTTGAAGGTTTTGATGGTTGGGGAGATACCTGATTTGGTAAATTTGTCGTAGCATTTTTCCATGGTGTCAATTTGACCGCTGGCACCATAAGCACGAAGTGTGGCATTCATTGTCCATACATCAGGAGTGCAATCTTGGTTGGAGAGCATCTCTACTAGCATAGCTTCCATCTCTTCAAACCTTTTACAAAACAGTAAAATATCAAAGAAAACAAAGGAAATGTTGCAGTATACTAATGTAATGAAATTTTCCTTCTCCTCCTCCTTGTGTATATGAGTGTGTGTGTGTGTCTATGTAAGTAGATACCAGTATACTATTATCACGTAATGAGATTCTTCATCTCCTCGTGTGATTTGTAGGAATTATTTGATTAGGCAGCAGATTTTCAGATTCCTTGTCCATGTGCATGTACTACTTGAACTAGTGTTATGCAGTTCTAATTGGGTTCTTTTCGTATAGAAAAAATGTGCACCAAAAGGAAACGGTTATGTACCTTCCTACTCTTCCATATGTATCAACGAGTGTATTATATGTGACTGTGTTAGGCCTGACACCATACCTCCGCATATCGACCATCAAATCCCAAACCTTATCAAATGCATATACATGGAGGCATGACTTTATGAGGATTGAATATGTGTGCACATCAGGATGGCAGCCAGCAGTGTTCTTCATTTTTTCTAACAGAGAAAAAGCCTCATCAAAGAGACCGCTTCTACTATAAGCTGAAAGCAGGGCAGTGTAAGACTCGTGGTTTATCACACAGCCTTCACCCTGCATTGCTACAAAGAGTTCGTGTGCTTTCTCTGGCTGCTTGCATTTGCCGAGCATGACCATGAGTTTTATGTAAATGCCTGTGTTTGGCCGGTACCACATCTGTTCTCTCAATAGCTCAAACACCTAACGGATGTTACGTAAAAGTGATTAAGTGCAAACATATATAAATTCAGAATGAAGAGACTAATATAATATGACAACCGCACTTATGTACCCTTGGTTTAAATAATTTCCAGTGTTTTTTCCTTGGGAAATGAAATGGGGCAATTCCCTACCTTACTCCAAGTTCCAACTAAGATCGACGGTTCTGAATCTGCCCTTCCAATCTCTATTTCACCTTAACCATTTCCTCTGAATTTTTGCTTTGGAGTTTAATGGCTTAATTGAGGCCAATAAAGAGCACAATAGTGTCTTAAGCACCGTTAGAAGTGAGTCTTAGGCTCTTCCATGTACAAATTGCACAGAAAAGAAGGCACCGTACCATTCCCGTTAAAATTGGTATAGAATGTTAATTTAGATGCTCGCGCTCAGGGAGGGATGGAGAGAAGGAGGGAGAGAGAGAGAGAGAGAGAGAGTAAGCTATGGTACCTGGAGTGCCGATTCCCATCTAAGAGCGGTGACGCGCTCGTGAAGCGCCTCGAGAACCGTGCGGGGTAAAAGCTTCTTTGAGTTGGTACCGCCTCTCTTCTTCTCTATGATAGCTTTGGTGGCCTCCCGGCGCAGAATAACCGAAATGGCCTTCTTAGAGGCAATCTTGCGGTTCACCTCCTCCTTCCTATCCTTCTCCTCCCTCTCTCTGTCTCTGCCTTCTCTACCTTCTCTACCTTCTCTACCTTCTCTGCCTTCTCTGCCTCTTGATATTTCAATCTGGTTCCGGTTTGAAAGTTTTTGGAATTTGGAGGGGAAGGGGGTAGAGGCGGGGTAGAAGGGAGTGTGGCGGGAGAGAGATGATGAGGGAAGGGGCGTGGAAGCCATTGCTGCTGAATGGTTTTCTCTCGCTCTCAATCGATTGAATCCAAAATGGGAATGAGTGAAGTGGGGTTTTACGACTTTAGAAATTAAGGATATTTTAAGGGTTGATGAGCACTTTGAAGAATCAAGTGAACAAGGGTGCAACCACTAGTGAACGCCGAATTTGTATCAGTAGGGTACCGCACAAGGAATCTGGTAGAATGATTTCCTAATTAGTGAATCCGGTCCGTTCTTTTTAACTTTGCACGAATCTCAAAGCAAAAATAATATTGCTCCTTTCCGAATCCCGATTAGGCACCGGCTGGTAATAAAAACGACTTACACTATTTAACTACTGTGAATTAAACTCAACCCAGTGTCGCCAAATTCTACGGTAGGGCAGTCTTTACTGCATAAACATGCGATATTAATCATGTTAGCTAATTATAATCATGATGATTAATATTTGTTTTACTCAGTTGCCATATTATATTTATTTGGGGAAGGGAGTGGTATGATAGTATCTGATCTGATGTCCAACCGAAGCCATACAATCCACATCAAAATCCGCGCACCCGTTTAGATTTACAGGATGTATTTTAAAACAAATCACTTGCACAAATCTTAAAGTGGATCAAACGACTCCGACTACAAATAGAACACCCTCAGTTCCTATTATTTATATTTATTGACGAGAGTTCAAAAGTTTAGAAAATCGTGGTTAATTGTTAAGTTTAAAAAATCTATCAAGTAGTTGTCCAATATTGGTTTCACAACACTACAGCCGTATTTCTTTTCTCCAATGATTGACTAATTTAATAAACAATAGATGCAAATTTAATCCTATTCCCAGCAAATGACATCTCTTATTAGTTCCAAACATAACCAGCCTTGCCTAAGGGCTTCTCCTCCAAAAAAAAAAAAAAAAAAAAAAACATAACCAGCCTAATATTGAAAATCGTATACCAGCAATAATCAAAACCTTAAATGAATAACTTTATCAAAACTTCATTGCTGTACTTTTAAAACAGGGAAAGCAATGACATCCCTTATACTGGCCGAATTCGTCAAAAGCATAACCAACCGGTCAATTCCAAGCCCCTGCAACAATAACAAATACGTTGTTGGAATAAGATCCACTAATACAAAAATAATAAGCGAAGTTTTTTTGAAAGAAAAAGTTCAAGCACAATTAATACCAAAACCAACTTTTTTTTTTGACATAGCACCCTTTTTTGCACAATCCTTCATTTGTAGTATGCTCTTTTAATAAAATGAATTTCTAGGTGTTCTGTTGCTTTTTCTTATGTCATTTGCAGCACCTCCAATATCAATGTGTAATAAGAATAAATAAAAAACAAAACAAAACAAAACAAAACAAAACAAAACAAAAAAAAACAAAGAAGCAGTATACCATGCCAGAAGCAGGGGGCATGCCATATTCTAGGGATGTTATGAAGTCCTCATCTAGAGTTACTTCGTAAGAGTAATCATCATCATCATCATCATCATCGCTATTATTTGCCTTTTCTGATTCTTCACTTGATTTTGATTTCGATGCGAGGGCAGCTCTTTTGGCATTGTGCTGCTTTATTTGATCTTCAAATCTACTCCTCTGCCGTATTAATCACAATAAAAAGAAAGGCTCCAAGGTCAAGTAATGAACTGCAAGTCCATTTTTATTCTTTTTATAAGAAACTTTCTTATATAATTATTTTCTGTCTTGGGATTCCTTTCCTTTATTATTTCTTCTGTGTCCGTGTGTGTGTGTGGGGTGGGGGGTTTACCTGATCAATAGGATCTGTAAGTTCTGAAAAAGCATTCCCGATCTCACGTCCACAAATGAAGAGTTCAAATCTTTCAGTCAATCCAGTATATCTGCCATAAATAAATAAAAAATGTTATGCATTTACGAATGCCCTCTAACTAAAATGTCTAATATGCTATTGAACTAAAAAAGATAGCCAAAGCTATATTGTGTGCTTAAGGATTTGAGCACCATTTCTTATTGAAAACAACCACAATGCAAGTTTTCCAAAAACTAAGGTACAATACAATTCATTAGTTTTTTTATCCTACTTCTATGCATACATTGATTATTATGTGTACTACATAATTTTTATTTTCAGAGAATAAGGAATTCCAAACAAAAAAAAATATATATGTAGTTATAATGATGGTTTTATTAGGCAACTAAAAGATTAAAAACAAATTAATGAAAAACCAGGGCCTCAAATGCAAGCAGATCAAATGTTTATATTAATCAAAATTCCACAGGACTTTAGTACAAATATTAGAAAAACTCAGGAGCACTGTAACCGGCCTTATGGCCTTGAGAATAGCCTTCCCAATTCTGAGCCCTCTTACAAGGATGTAGGAAGCTGGAAATTCACGCATAAGTTTGACCAGGGATATCCAGAGGCTGTATTCTCCAAAATTTTCATACTAAATTAACCAGACACAATAGCTGGAGTATCTGATATGAATTGCATGCTGATCATCTGGGTCCATCTCATATGCATCAGATGCAGGCATGACACTCTAAACGGTACATTCAGGTCAAAAGTACACTACTTAGAGACGCCGGTATGACCCCTTAAATGGTACAGGTCCAAAGTATACTACTTAGAGAAGCACTAAGTAAATGGCAACCTGGTGACCCATATACAAATTAGAATAACATTTTGATAATTCAAAAGGAACCTTCTATGGGGTTTGGCGAGTGGTGAAACCTCGATAGGGTAATCAAGAACAAAAGTTGGCTGTATAAGTGTAGGCTCAACAACTGCTTCAAAAACCTGAAAATGGTTGAAATTAATCCAAATTTATAAACTAAGCAAGTTCATTTTTGTCAGCTAACATGCATATTTGAAGTCTACAAATTTAAGCTACAAATCCATAATAAATCAGGGAATGTAACTGGCAAAACAAGCATTGCAACAGACTACTGAAACTTAGACCATACATGAGTATAGTGCAAGATGACTGGTACAGCAAGATGCAGAGCTGCATACAGTTTCAGTACCAGGTATGGATGCTATGGTCAATCAAAGTTAAAGATTCCATAAAAGACATTAACTAAAACATTTCTTATTTTCCCGGGCTGCTATGGACTGCCCAATATAAATGATAAGGTTTGAACTGTATAGTCACACATAATTCAGATAAAATAAAGGTCCCCTTATTGGACCATCAGCAACATGGATCTAGCCAGTCAAATTTAGTTCAGACATACAAGATTAGAACAGTACAGCACTATTATTCAAGGCATGAATAATAACTGATATGGAGCCCCTGGAATTTTACCTCATTGAGAACATGACCAACAGATGAGCAGGCTTCTACAAGACTGCTACTATTATCTTTTCCTTCTGAGTGAGCTTTAAAAATGCCTCTTGCGGCCTCTTTAGCAGCCTCAACATTGTTTCCAAACTCATGGAAATCAACTCCAGTCGCGGTCTTTGACAAGAGAATGGCATGGTCTCTCTCCCTCCATGGTCTCATTAAAGATATCTCAGTTCCCCTGGTTAAATATACCAGTTAAGTGGTCACACCTTGTTTCTACTGAAGTCTTGGCAATATACGAGTAGGTAAAGCATAGAATAACACACATTATAATTATACATTGTCCATTTTACTGGAAATATGCTCAAAGTAAAAAGAGATACAAAAAACAGAGATGAACAGAATTGAAAAGGGATTGAACCCTGTTAATACTCTGTATGACTACCTGATAATCTACTTGAAGCTTCCGTGAATAGACATAGCACATCTAGTTACAATTTCCTCAGCCAAATTCATCATGCTTTCATAATCTGAATATGCTTCATACATCTAAGCAACATTAAATTTCAATTAATTAATATTCATATTCAACAAGGTGGAGTTGAAGAATACAGAGGACTATTTGGAGAACTAAAAAATGGCCATGCTAAAGAGCTGTCACAAACATAAAAAATTTACATGAAAGGGAATAATGCTTACCTCGATGGAAGTAAATTCAGGATTATGACGAGTAGAAATTCCTTCATTTCGGAATATTCTTCCAATTTCATATACCTTCTCAAGTCCACCTACCTGACAATCCAAAACAATACTTTATAATACACACATAGCAGCACTATAAAATAGAAAGATGGTACTAGATGGCTAATACATGCATGGAAAACCAATTTCTAAAAGAACAACAGGTATGCCAGTAGATGACAGAAATTAGCAGAAAAAAGAACAACGGGTATGCCAGTACAATTAAATTTTAGTCTAAATGGGTATGAATCCGAAAGTGAATCAACTAGCAACTCTTTAGGAACCAAAGAGACTCAAACCGATTTGTCCGAAAATTACATATTCACAAATGAGCCAAGCATTTTCTATAAGAAGAATCTAACCTCCAACAATGAAATTAGGTTGAGAAATCTCCTTGATGAGGCAAATTCGGATTTGCTTAAGAAAGAAGGTATTATACAAAAGTTGAGGTCTAAGATTCTTGAGCTTGAACCAAAGTCAAAAGAGTTTTGAGTCATATGCATGCAAGTCACATCTAGATGAATTGGAATACATTAAACAAAAGGCAAATAACTTACTAGATGAAAATAGGAGTCTAAAAGCAACACATGTATGGTTTTTGTCATCTCCTGGCATCTACTGGCATACCCGTTGTTCTTTTAGAAACAATTAAATACAATTTGGCAAACTAAAATAGCAGCAAAAACAATTAAATACCCGTTGTTCTTTTAGATAAAAACAATACTGACAGGCAATGGGAAACAATTAAATACAAGACAGTTACAATAACGACCTCCTCACCAGCATTCGTTTGAGGTGTAGCTCAGTTGCAATTCTCAAATAAAGATCTCTCCCAAGAGAATTATGGTATGTCACAAATGGCCTAGCTTCAGCACCACCAGCTGCACCCTGATATGCCAGTAAAGTTGCAAATGACTGACAAGAAAAACAAAGAAGAAGAACAGAACAAAAGAAAGGCAAAACGAAATTAAAGATTAGAGCTGCAGACCTGAAGAACTGGAAGTCTCAACTTCTATAAAACGAATGACTCCACTGCCTTGCGTATCTCTGAAACAATCTGCATTAAACATAAAGTATGTTATATTGTTCAATAAATAACTAAATGGTGCATGAGCAAAGGAACAAACCAAAAAGTTAAAAGATCTGACAAATATATATATAATATAGTATATTAGCTATATATATATATATAAAAAAAGGCCTTCATTTCGTTGTATTGAAACCTTTATTTGATTTTTTT
This sequence comes from Carex kokanica, assembly GCA_025461125.1. Classification (NCBI taxonomy): domain Eukaryota; kingdom Viridiplantae; phylum Streptophyta; class Magnoliopsida; order Poales; family Cyperaceae; genus Carex; species Carex kokanica. Next base: position 20,811 of record JAJGRX010000327.1, read on the forward strand.
TTTCAACAATTACTTGACCCATACACTACGGGAAGATGGGATGGACTATTTATATGTGAAGGAGCTAGAAAATTTTACCTAAGCCATCACAAGATAAAGGTACTTAGTGCATCCATACAAATTAGTTATCCTTAACATGTTCATATGAATCTATCATGATTTATTTTGCCCTCCTATATTATATATTTACAAAACTGCTTACACGTAAAAGGAAAAAACATGGCATAGCATACTCTCTTTAAACCACCTTAGCTCTTATTCGAAAACATCAGCCACCTCAGGATTTGCAATCATGTCAACATACCTGCCCATGACAGAAAAACAAAAGGCTTTCAATGCCGCGTACACATCAGCTATTACTGCATATCTTATTCATTGTTAAAAGGAAAGAACTGAGATTCTAGATAAACTAGCTAACTATACATTAGGACTTTGTAACAAATAAGTTTATTACGATTATAATCAGGACAAAAATTACTAACCGAATAATGATAAAGAAAATTTATGCCACAGTACAGGACAAAGTAGTTTCAAAATGTGCTCAAAGATAATTGAAATTACTGGTTTTGGGTGAAGCAGAGTTCACCATCATACCAAAATCACAAATAAGGAAAATAGATCAATTACTAATAAAGCCAACCTTTGACGGTCATCTCTTATCTATATCAGTCAGTCCATGAAACTTGTCTGGTAGAGGCAACAAAGACTTCGTAAGGATGTTCAAATTCCTTTACAATATACTGATAGCTCCCCTGCAACAACACCAATTTCAACTTACAACAAGAATATGGATCAATTTCTCAAATAGAATGTAAAAATCATTCTGGGTTTCAGTTTTGGTTGCATTAATAGCTTGGTCACCCTTTGAACCATTTTACTTTGTCTCTTCTTCTTCTCTCCGCTTGTTTTATATTACTTGGAAAACTGGGTTTTCAGTTTTCGTGCATTAGTTTGATTTCGGAATTGAGGAAAGGAGGCGAACTTAGACCTAAACTGAGCCTCCATTGCAGGATTTGCAGGGCCAAAAGCAGTATAATTAGGTCAAGCTGGGGCTTGGTGGGTTTTGCTCAATGATAGCACTGGCTCAAATCCACAAATCAAAACCACTATTGACTGTAAGCACAAAAATTGCAACCTATGATCCATTACAGAAGGGGATCATTTTATACAAAACCTTTTTCAGTCTTCTTGATTGAACCACTAGCACCTAAAATGTCACCAATGTCAACAAATGACTTTAATTTTGCGAAATGATCCTCTGAAAGGCATTCCTTCTCACAGTAAAGCTACAACAGATGCAAAAGATTAGCTTTAGAGACTAAAAATTTGCAAATTAATTCTTTATTGTTAGAAAATGCAAATTCATTGAAAATCAAGCTATAAAAAGCATGACATATCTGCTCGTCTACAACTATTTGGGGACAACCTTTTCCAAAAATTGCAGCTAAATGGTAAGCAGAAATCCCAACTTAAAAATAACAGTTGGGACATTACTCTATGCCGATGGTATAATACCTAAAGCAGTTCTTTGCAATCCTATAAGGTGGAAAATTACACAATGCCCATATATATCAGGGTTTAACATACAAAAAGTCTCAATAAAAATAATTAAATTGTTAAACAAGCTTTTTGATTAGGTATATTACCAAACACAAACCTGTATTGTACCAGAATCATCTCTTAGTGTCAAGAACACTAGCTTGCCAAAGGCTCTACGTGCAACTACTCTTCCTGCCAGTGAAACTGCAACTCCTGTAAACACTTCACCATTCTCCAAATATCCATAACCTTCTTGTATTTGCCTTGCCGTGTGGCTTCTGTCCCACGTGTATGCATACGGCTCGTAACCTTTTTGTCTTAGCTCTTCTACCTGAGCAAGTGTGAGATTATTCCAATAAATAAATTGAAATTTTGACAACCTAAACTAGTACCTTATGCTGGTCCCAGTTGGTACCAGAGATATCCTATTTGGTACATTGTTCTATGCTGTCTGATCAATGTAGTACTTAAGCGTCATGTTATCCCATGTTATCCCAATTGAACATTTTATTAGCAAAGAGGAAAAAAATTTGATAAGACAAAAACAATAATTAAAAATGAACGTTGCATTGACCATCAAACTTCAGCAGGTATTCTGAAATCGAGTTTCATGCATTGAAGGATTGCAGTAGTGGACAATTAAAGTCTCTGATGGCAGAACCATGTCGTTTAACTCAGGTACTGGTTTGGAGCAATGTATCAGGAAGTCATATAATTTTGGCCTCAGTCAAAGTTAACGTCCTTTATTTTTAATTTTATTTGTTTAGCTCGAGTTTCTATGGGCAGAATATAGCATGTATGAGGTTTGAAATACAAGAGAAAGGAATAGAAGCTGATAAGAAATAGTGGGACCTTTTTGAGACGAATGGCACGGACAGACTCGCGGTCAGAGGTGTTAGGGGAAGAAGAGCTACGCCGGCGACGATCCGACGTGGCGGTGGCGGAAGCGGAGACAGTAAAGGCTGACGAACAGTATCTGGTGTGGAGGTTGAACTTGAATCCTGCTCTAGCGATGGTGGCTCTGGAGGCAAAGCTCATTAGTTGGGATGACGCTCTCCAAACTCTAAGTGCATCCATCGCCATTGGCGCCAGCCCCGGGTTGCGAGAGGGGAGGAAGTGATGGTGAGACTGGGAAGGAGATTAACTTGCGCGCGCGCGCTGTGGATTGGGAGGGATGATCTAAACCCCTCTGGAAAATTAATCGCTTATTGGACCTGGCCTAGCATTTAATATCTGTACCAAAATAATTTCACAAAGTAGTTTCTGCATTAAAGAAAAGCACGAAAAAACAATATATCATATGCCCTATTCTTTTTGAAAGAATTATGCCGATTTTTAAAGTCACTTTTTTTTAATGAAATTGGACTGGACTACTGTAACAATTAGCTATAAGACTTTATGCTAAATTAAGTAAAAAATTATAAATTTTGTGTATAAATTATGAATCACTTATATCTATTTCAATAATTTAGATTCATCATTTAAAGACAATATTATAGATTTTAAAATTAACTCGTAAAAGTGTTTGATGAGCTTAAGAACACTCCATTTTACTCATCTAATTATATGTGTTTGTGTGCGTGTAAATTAAGATATGCAGTATATACAGATCACTGGTATAGAAAATGCGACCATACACGGCATATCATACACGGATGGAAAAAAATTACACATTAACAGTGTGTAATAGGAGGAAGTTCTTGAGCAAAAAAAGTCTCCAACGTACTCACACAGTCTGAAAGTAACAAACCGTGTCCAGAAGTCAACAACTTTTGTTCACAGTTTTATAATATTGAACCGTGTACAACTTGAGACCTCAGTACACGGTTAATAGTTTAGAAACTGTGTATGTTTTGCCTATTCTTTATAGTGAGGATTTTACAGCCCTTTGTCACTTGTCAGTGACAATAGCACTTAGGTGCTATGGCATGACCGAAATTTTTATTAATAAAAATAAATATAAAATATCAACATTGAAGAAGAGTTTTACAGAAATTCGAGAAATTCCGTGATTTTCTATAATGTCCAGAGGACGTTGTAGAAAATAACGGCCCGATTAGCTAATCGGATTAGCCAGCCGATTTAGAAAACTCCGGGCTGTTATAGAAAATTGCGAAAAAAAAAATAATACAGGCCGTTATAGAAAATAATAGCTAGGATTGATTTTGAAATTCTTTTGAGCCGACTCTTGCCCTTCTCTCTTTGCGCGAATTGGAGGATCTCACCTGCTCTCTAAGCACCCTGCTTGAATCTCACCTGCTTTTTTGACCCTTGCGCGATTAAAATGAAAAACAAAAAGCTTTTAACGTCAAGATCGTGTGGATCTCACTTGCTTTTTGACCCTTGCGCGATTTGATTTGCCTTTCTCTATTGCTTCGCTCATGTGCTGACTCTTTCGCTTCTGTTTTCCTCTGTGTTTGTTTAACCGATTCCCTGACAGTTATTTTCCAAACGGCCCGTATTATTATTATTTTTTTTTTTGCAATTTTCTATAACGGCCCGGAATTTTCTAAATCAGCTGGCTAATCCAATTAGTTAATCGGGCCGTTATTTTCTATGTCCTCTGAAGATTATAGAAAATCACATTGAAATTTTCGCGAAACTCTTCTTCAATGTCAATATTTTAATATTTTATTTTCTATTAATAAAAATTTCGGATGGCATGAGCCTGTCAGGCCGAAGCTCTGACATTGTAGTAAGATAGTACTTGTAATCTTCAACGTTTCTTCATTTT
>JAJGRX010000619.1:0-26691 GCA_025461125.1 Carex kokanica
TAAGTATTGAATTAATAAATATAATTAAAAAATATATATATATATATAATTGCCATAAATTTTTTAAAATTATTGTATCACTGTTATCCGTACCCGTATCCATGCAACATAGCAATTCATACATATTAGTTAAAGAGGAGACCGACACAGAAGCTCTCAGTGCAAACCGACATACAATGACCCGGCTTGGTCAACTGCCTTCTGACACGCAAAATACACAAAAGTACGAAGACATGTTTTACAACATTACATGACACAACACGGCATGCAACATGACTTAGTTTGAGCTCAAAGACTCGACTGATCGACTCGACGGATAACTTATACATCTTGAAAGGGCCGGCTACACATTTCCTACCTTCCCGAACTCCCCGGTGAGTTTTTGCAAGTGAACATACGACACACCTTCTCTCTGCACTGCCTTTCTACATGCCAATTTCATCTCCTCAACTCGGTCCCGGGCTCTCCTCCCTTCCTCAGAGCCCGCTTCCATCAGCCGCTTGATTGCTCGTTCAAGCTTTGTTGCCATCACGAATCCCTTGTTCTTTCTATCAAACTCTAGAGCAACCGCAACGTGCATCTCGTTGACCAATTGAAACGCATTCAGGTGTTGCTCTGCATACATCGGCCACGGGATCATCGGCACACCGAACCAGAGGCTCTCTAAGATGGAGTTCCAGCCACAGTGTGTCACGAATCCTCCAATTGCTCGGTGGGACAGGATGTCGATTTGCGGGGCCCAAGTGGGCCACACCATCCCCCTTTCCTTGGTTCTCTCTAAGAACCCTTCTGGCAGAAGCTCCTCCAAGTTTGCATCAGTTGGACCACTGTAATGGAAGAATAATTAAACATTGTGAAAAATAATATTTTAAATTTAATGGAAGTTTCGTGGAACTGGGTACTGGGTACTTTGACAAATTATAAAATAATATATGTACATATCGGGAAGAAACAATTAAACTATCAAGGGGTATTCTCTCAAACAAAAAGAAAAAATGGATAATATAAAGAAACATTCAATCTTTCATATTGGTCAAGTAATCTAACCAAAATTTGCCCATCAAAATTCAAGTGAAAAAATTAAAATTCACCCATATATGATACGTATATGTGAATTTTCAATTTTATTTTCTATTATAAGGTGAAAATCAGAAACTAATTGTGATAATTACCTCAGGAACTCTTTGCGAGGCATGCGCAAAACCCACAAGAAGCGATGCCCGCTTAGTTCAAGCCCGGTTGCGATCTGCCGGACCTGTGATGCCTCGAAAGCTCCCATGCTTCCAAAACACAAAAAGATGATGGATTTCACCGGTTGCTTGTCGAGCCACGCCAAACACCTATGATCTTTCCCGTTGGTTTCTCCGAAGGAGATAACAGGTCCGATCGGGTATATTTGTGGAAACATCCTGCCCGGTGTAAGCTGAGTTACAATACCATGAGCCAAGGCCTCGACCGCTTTCGTCTCGATGTGAATGTTGGAATTGATTATTACGCCCTTTGCCTCCATGTAGCGGTGCGTGTGGTAAATGAGGGCTTTGTAAGATGCAGATTTCATATCCATAAGAGGGCCCGGCATAGAGATTGTCGGTATGGGTGTGAGGCCGGGGACACATATCTCCTCCTCCACCTCCGAAAAATCTACTTTATCATATTTGCTTTGTGGACTAGAGAGGTGAAGCATGAGAGACATGAAAGTTGCGGTCGAAGTAAAGTATATGTAGGTTGGTATGTTAAGTTCCTTGGCAACATCTATAGCATCGGTAGCACACATGTCGACAATAAGGCCCGAAATGGGCAACGGGGAGGCCAACAAGGCGTCCTTGATATGCGGCAAGTACTTTCGCATGTATATAGTGATGAATCCTCGACACCATCAAATTGTTGCGGAGGTTCGACGAAAGGGAGTGGATGGAAGTGAATTTTAAGGTTTTGGGCTTGGATGGATTGAAGGTAAGAATAGCAAACAGGAGAGGCAATTTCTGGGTTGTTTGGTTGTGTAAGAAGGAAGTGAATGGAAAATGAGTTGCAGGAAGTTGAGTTACATTGCAAGAGGTTCTTGGCTGCCTCTACCATGGAGATGAGATGGCCTTGTGCATAGACAGGAAGCAAGTACACACAAGACTTGTTCATGTTAGCCATAGCAGCTTCTATTAATGGTGTTTTGTTGTGTTGTGTTATGTGTGCTGTAATTCAATAAGCTGCCAAATTTATTGCATTTGAAGAAGGTGCTGTAATCCAAAGTTGTGTTGTGTTGTGTTTTGTGTACCGTAGCCCATCTCTCTCTATAAATATATATGTATATATATATATATTGCATCCAAAGTAGGTGCATGCAACCAGTCAGCTTCAATAATGGTGGTCACCTACATTGGATGCAATAAATATATATATTGCATGCAGCTTATTAAATATTTGCACAGAACACAACACAACAATTTCTCTTTGTTCTTCCGGCTGTACTCCAAGTCGTCGTATTAATCCATCGATGTAATTGCTGTCACCTTTTATTGCTGCCTTGAAAAGATCAACTGGTATAACTGGGCGTAATTCGGGCACCATTTCACTTTCAGATCTCATCCATATTGCTCTTACTATATCACATAACTGGGCGTAATTCATTGTTTGCGAGGATGGCATGGCCATTACTAAAAGATTGTAACAGTAGAGATAGAAGAGATAAAAGAGATTATGAACTATGAATTTTATTCATTCCTAGCTTCTTGCTTTTCTTACAAGGTACAGATCATCTATGTATAGATAATAGCTCATCCTAACTATAGATGGTTTACTGTCTTAACCACAGTTCTAACCAACTAATTATTCCCTAACTAATTGCATAACAGTTCTAACTAACTTTGACTACTCATAACTTTGACTATGCAATGCTAACTGTCTTTGACTGGAGCTGTTGATCTCTTTGACTTTTATTGCTGTTGCTGATTCGGTACAGTGTACTGCCAGTATAGGTTTATTAATTACCACCACGTTTTGCTTGAATATATTGCTATTACCATATCGCAAGGTAGGATATAGATAGTTGGGGATGATTTTATAGTGGAGTCAGAATATCAATAACATGTTATATTTATTTTATTTAATTAACTTCCTACCGGTACCATGTTGGGTCATTATTGGGAAAGACCTTCACTGGTATTTCTTCCAGTCTTCCTAGTCTTTTCATATCCTTTCACATTTAGGATTTTTTAAATGATAATGATTTCACTTGCTATAAAAAAATTACTTAAATTATATGTAATACTAAATTCATTAAATTTTTTTTTCTCTCGGAAGAGATAATTCCTGTATATTTGATGAGTAATTCTTTACGAACTTTAAAGAGGAAGAAAAATTATGTACCGTATGAGAGAGCCAAATTTCGTTATAATTTTTCTAAGGTTTTTTAATTTTACCCAAATTAAGAAGTTCAGCTCTCTTTTAACAGTTTACTATTTGGCTTTGAAGGAAAATAGATGCGAACAACTTTAAAGAATATTTAATGGGAACCGGTAGGCGGTTAGATAGTACTACGGCTTCAACAAATATTAGTTATAATTAGTTATATATTTAACAAAATTAGTTACTTATAAAATGGAGTAACATATGTACAATATATAGAAGCATAAAATGTCACTGGCTTCTACCTACAAAGAGCATATACACAGCACATGGGCGGGTTCCACTATCATAAAGGAGACATTAAGAACGGAGGGCTGGACTTCAAAAAGCGGTTGGATTCAATTAGTCATTTTTCTTGGTGCAACTTTCATAAAAGAGAGCATAGTAACAAGATTTGCGAATAATTCGGATTTGAGCGGTCACCGAATCAATCCGAGTATTATTCGGTTTTCCGAACTTTTTTCAAATTAATTGCAAATAATTCGTGAATTTTATGAATTTTTTCCGAATTTATATATTATTCACGAATTTTACAAATTATTCGCGAAATTTTTCTGAATATTTTTACTTTTTTTTTTGGACTAAGATCTCAGGTCCGGATTCAATAAATAATTCTGAATTATTTTCCAATTATACCTGAATTATTCTCGAATCACGAATTTTGACTCCACCGAACCGTTTCCGAATCATTAACTTGTTACTACGAAGGAGATGCAGGTTAGATTTTGTATTGCGGTACTTGTCAGAAGATACTACACAAGAACAGTAGCTGCTGGCATCAGCAGGAAAACGTAAGCTGAGGCTTCTCTTTTTATCTTTTGCTACTTGTGTGAATGCCCTCATGTTGCCATTTGATGAATGGGTAGAAATCGTTTTTTTTAAAGGAATTCTAAGATAGAACTCTGAATATAGTTTTTTTTTAGTAAAGTTGGAGGTCAAGCAACCACTACTATAATTTTCATTTTTAGCAAGGGTAGAAAAAGCATTTCCAAGCATGTGAAGGGTCTATGGAAATAAAATGGGTTTTTCTGACACCGTTCTGACACCATAACTCATTTCCAAAAGTAGGCCCATGGAAAAGGTAGCGCATGGAAATATTTCCTGTGTGTCCATGGAAATGTATCATTTTCACTCTTGAAAAAAGTTGGGCATGACCCGTGACTTGCCAAACATACCAAATATTATATTTTATTGAAGGTGCATGAAAATACTTAACCACTCACGCATGAAAATAAGTCTGAAGAAGTTGGACATACTATTTCCATGGGCTGGCCCTTGAAAATGTTTTGTTTATTATGTTTATATTATTTTATAGTGAATGTTCATGGAAATACTGGGACAAATGTGCATGAAAATGTTTTAATGATACAGTTTATATTATTTTATGATTGAACATATTATTTCCATGGGATGACCCTTGAAAATGTTTTGTTTATTCTTATTATATTATTTTATAGTGAAGGTTCATGAAAATACTGAGGCAAATGCGCATGGAAATGTTATATTGATTCAGTTTATATTATTTTGATTAATTATTTTCATGGGGCTACCGTTGGAAATGTTTTAATTCATGGAGACAATAACATTTTTGTATATTTGAGATCTCCCTTTGAATGGTGAACAAAACTAAATCACAGCAGCAAGTAATATGTAATTGAGATAAAATGAAACATTTCAATGAAAAATTAAATTTTGGTCTTTGGAATAAGTCAATCTATTTAATTGAGATACAAAAGTAATTGTACATACATTGTGTAAAATAAAAGCAGTATATAAGATCTCCCTTTAAATGTCTCTTTTATCCTCCTGCAATATATGTTTTTAAACATACGAGTGTTAGTAAATGAGAAAATTAAAATAGCATAAAAGTAAAGTAAGATATAAAACTATACTTGAAGCAAATATAGACTGTGCTCAAAAGCACATTTGCAAATAAAATAGAGAGAAACATGAGCCTCCAAATGACATTAAATTTTAAGAAAATTAATAAAACATAAACTTGAGAAAAAAAAACAGCAGAAACAAAAATTAAGAGCGACAGTCAACCTAGTTGTATATCAGTTTGATGGTGGCTTGTAGCAATTTTATACATTGAGTGTTGTAGACAGAATATTTTTGTGCAAGGAGTCGTTGTCACTCATAACCTAAATCAGTGTGATGTATTCTTACCTAGAACTTGACAAAATATTACCATATTACCACCAAAATACTTAACACCAAGCATGCATAATCAATTTTGTAAAGATAACCCAAAAATTTGATCTACATAACATTTAAAATTGATGTTCTAATTTGTGTTATGATGTTCTAATTTGTGTCAGTGCATTTATTATGTATTTTAAGACACATTTGAGTGCTCACATATGTATGTATTTATATGACTTTGTACGCATGTGACAACTTTACCCTCTTCCAATTATGCAGTTGGTTCAGTATAAGCGGTTTTAAAATTTATAAACCGAACCAATCCATTTAACCGGAAACACCAAATCGTTTAAACCGAACTCTCTCGATTCAATTTAAAACCGATTAAACCGGACCCAATGAACACCCCTAGTGGTCCCTAGGATCCATCTCTTTATCTGGAACTCGTCCATAATGCACTTCGTTTGGCTAATGTCTTGCACTTTGGTATATTCAAAGAGTAGGGTTTCAATACCTCATGTTTTCCATATCTCATCATGCCTCATATTTAATATCTTCGTTTTAAAAGTCTAAATTATTAATCCGAACTGCTCAACATGATATCCATATTAAAATATGCTTGGAGACCAAATTTTATAATTTTTGAAATTTTTTTACTATTTTTTTAGATAGGTACTAAAAACACTGTTTTTTTAGAAAGCTTGTGAAAATACACATGCGTCAGTGCCTTCTTTGTTGGATTTCAAAATTCAGAATTGTCAAAAAACAAAGGAAAAAACCTCAAAACCTTAGTTGAAGTTTCCGATTAAGATTTTTATTTCTATTATTCAATCTAAGTAGCTCAGTAAATTAGTTATATAATGAACTTGTAGAATACCAATTTTTATTATTTTTGGATTTTTTTTTACTATTTTTTATGATTTATGAAAAATGTTACAAAATCGGCCTAATTTAGCGTAATTTACCGTATTTTTAGCATAATTTAACATAATTATTATAATTTAGCGTAATTTAGTGTAATACAGCATAATTTAACATAATTTCAAGTAATTTAGCGTATTTTAGTATAAATATGCTAATTATATATTTTAAAAAAGTAATCTAACAAATATTTTAAAAAAATTCGAAATTTTAGTGTTAGATTTCGGCATTTTGCTATTGATAGTGTCTCTAAAAAAAAGAAAATTAGTGCCGGCCATTTCTGGCCTGTACCGAAAAAAAATAAAACCAGCCATTTTCTGGCCTGTATGGATATTTTTATAAATTTCCAACATTAGTGAGTGTATTTATTAATTTGTAATTAACTTTGGATATTAATAAAAATGTCGGGCCAAAAGGCCGAGAAATGTACAAGTTTTAACGGTGGCCTTCTCTTTAACAACTCCCAAAGTTCCAGCCGAGGTGTGAATAACTTGTCGTACTAAGCATTCCGATCTTTTGCTTCTAAACAAACCGGTCGCTTCTCTCTGTAAATTAAATGGGCCTTTGAGCTAATAAATCCACATATATAATTACTGGTTATTTTTGTTTCTTCCTTTATTAAGGCCCATTTATTACACATGCTTAGTCCCATTGAAGGCCCATTTTAACTTATTTCACCATGTCGTCAAATTTTGTCCATTTTAACCTCTAGATGGCTCGTTCAGACAACAGTTCACAGGCATCGACCCCATATAAGTATTGAATTAATAAATATAATTAAAAAAATAAAAAATAATATATATAATTGCCATATTGTATCATAAATTTTTGAAAATTATTGTATCACCATATCCGTATCGTATCCGATACAATACCCGTACCCGTATCCATGCAACATAGCAATTCATACATATTAAGTAAAGTGGAGACCGACACAGCATCAAGTGATAGATAGATAGAAAATCATTTTTTTATAATTTTCTTACTATTTTATTAGATAGATAGAAAATCACTTGATCTGAATGGTACAAAATTTTCAGATCAAGTGATTTTCTACTTATCTAAAAAAATAGTAAAAAAATTATAAAAAATGTAAAATTTGGTTTGCAAGTACATATTCATATGGAGATCATGTTGAACGGTTCGGATCGACCGTTAGAATTTTGAAAACTCAAATTGAGCCGTTGCACGGAGGCCCTCTATGCTACATATAGCACCGTAGCCAACTCCTACATATATATATACAGAGAGAGAGAGAGAGAGGCTATCATACTTTGGGAAGTAAATAGAGTGTTTTACTTTCCGTTCATATCTCCATTTTCAAAGTTCAATCGTCAATCCGAACATCTCAACAGATCTTCATATTAATATATGCTTGGAGACCAAATTTTATATTTTTTGGAAATTTTTTACTATTTTTTTATAATTTTTGAAAATCATAGCTTTTCATTAAATAAAATAATAATAAAAAATTCAGAAAAACAATAATTTTCAAAAAATTTAAAAAATAGTAGAAAATTTCCAAAAAATGTAAAATTTGGTCTCCAATCCCATTTCAATATGAAGATTGTGCTGAGAAGAAGTTCGGATCGACTATTTGAACTTTGAAAATGGAGATATGAGCGGGAAGTAAAACACCATCTTTACTTCCCAAAGCATCGTAGCATCACTCTCTCTCTCTCTCTCTCTCTATACATATATATATATATATATATATAATTTTGCTATTGTGCTTCATGAAGTAAAACCAATATTGTACTTCACGCTCATACACCCATTTCCAAAATCCAAATCGTCGATCCGACCGTTCAAGTTGTTCTCCATATTGAAATGTTGTTGGAGACCAAATTTTACATTTTTTGGAATTTTTTTACTATTTATTAAGCCACTTTGAAAATCGCTGATCCATTGGTCCAGAAATTTTTACTGTTTTTTACTATTCACAATGGATCAGCGATTTTCAAAGTGGCTTAATAAATAGTAAAAAAATTCCAAAAAATGTAAAATTTGGTCTCCAAGCACATTTCAATATGGAGAACAACTTGAACGGTCGGATCGACGATTTGAATTTTGGAAATGGGTGTATGAGCGTGAAGTAAAACGAAGTTTTACTTCGCGAAGTACAATAGCCCTACTCTATATATATATATATATATATATAGTGCTGGGCTTAGCTAAGCCATGGTGTAAAACGACTTGGTACTCCACGCCTCATTATTTCCATTTTGAAAATCCAAACTACCGATCCGAACCGCTCAAGTTGGTTTCCATATTGAAATGTGCTTGGAGACCAAATTTTACATTTTTTGGAATTTTTTTACTATTTATTAAACCACTTTGAAAATCGTTGATCCATTGGTCCAGAATTTTTTACTGTTTTGCTACTGTTCATCCGGATCAGCGATTTTCAAAGTGGCTTAATAAATAGTAAAAAAATTTCAAAAAATGTAAAATTTGGTATCCAAGCACATTTCAATATGGAGAACAACTTGAGCGGTTCGGATCGGTGGTTTGGATTTTCAAATGAAAATATGACGTGGAGTACCAAGTCGTTTTACACTATGTCTTAGCTAAGTCCATCTCTATATATATATATATATATATATATATATATATATATAGAGCTGGGCTATGGTGAGTTGCGAAGTAAGATGTCATTTTTACTTCACGCTCATATTTTTATTTTGAAAATCTAAACGCTCGATCCGAACCGCTCAACATGTTCTCCATATTGAAATGTGCTTGGAGACCAATTTTATAATTTTTGGAATTTTTTTACTATTTATTAAGCCACTTTGAAAATCGCTGATCGAATGGTCCAGAATTTTTTACTGTTTTTTACTGTTCACCCGGATCTGAGATTTTCAAAGTGGCTTAATAAATAGTAAAAAAATTTCAAAAAATATAAAATTTGGTCTCCAAGAATATTTCAATATGGAGAACATGTTGAGCGGTTCGGATCGGTTGTTTAGATTTTCAAATGGAGTATGAGCGTGAAGTAAAACGACGTTTACTTCACAACTCACCATAGTCAATCTCTCTCTATATATATATATATATATATATATATATATATATATATATATAGGGAAATACTAAAATAAGCCGTGGAGTAAAACAAGTTTTTGCTTCACGTCTCATTATTTTCATTTTGAAAATTCAAACAACTGATCCGAACCGTTCAACATGATCTCTATATTGAAATGTGCTTGGAGACCAAATTTTACATTTTTTGGAATTTTTTTACTATTTATTAAGCCACTTTGAAAATTGCTGATCCACTGGTCCGGAATTTTTTACTGTTTTTTACTGTCTCTAACCCTAGCTACAGGCATTCATTGGATAACAGCTTCCTTGAAAAAAAAAAAAAAAAACAAGTTAGCCACTAAAAAATTGCTGCTGTGACAGTATAAGAAAATGATTTACTTGTTTAAGGGTTGATATCATTAAAAAAGGAAGCCAGTTATGAGACATCTTTCTATATAATAAAATAGTACCAAACCGAGGTCTGTCATTGTCGGTTATCATTTGGACAAGCCAAAATAAATCTAAATTGTTAAATTATCATTGAACGATGTTTTTAGACCATCCCACGAGATTAATAGATAAAATTATGACCTCTAACCACAACGTGAGTAGGTAGATAAGATAACTCATATCACCTAATTCTTCAAATGCAATGAACTTGGCAGCTTATTAAATTACAGCACACACAACCCAACACAACCCAACACAGAACAATTAATCGAAGCTCTTATGGCTGACATGAACAAATCTTGTGTATACTTCCTTCCTGTCTATGCACAAGGCCATCTCATCTCCATGGTAGAGGCAGCCAAGACCCTCTTGGAATGTAACTCCACTTCCAGCAACTCATTTTCCATTCACTTCCTTCTTACACAACCAAAAAACCCAGAAATTGCCTCTCCTGTTTGCTATTCTTACCTTGAATCCATCCAAGCCCAACACCTTAAAATTCACTTCCATCCACTCCCTTTCGTCGAACCTCCGCAACAATTTGATGGCATCGAGGATTTCATCACTATATACATGCGAAAGTACTTGCCGCATATCAAGGACGCCTTGTTGGCCTCCCCTTTGCCCATTTCGGGCCTTATTGTCGACATGTTTGCTACCGATGCTATAGATGTTGCCAAGGAACTTAACATACCAACCTACATTATACTTTACTTCGACCGCAACTTTCATGTCTCTCATGCTTCACCTCTCTAGTCCACAAAGCAATATGATCAAGTAGATTTTTCGGAGGTGGATGAGGAGATATGTGTCCCCGGCCTCAAACCCATACCGACAATCTCTATGCCGGACCCTCTTATGGACATGAAATCTGCATCTTATAAAGCCCTCATTTACCACACGCGACGCTACCTAGAGGCCAAGGGCGTAATAATCAATTCCAACGTTCACATCGAGACGAAAGCGGTCGAGGCCTTGGCTCATGGTATTGTAACTCAGCTTACACCGGACATGATGTTTCCACAAATATACCCGATCGGACCGGTTATCTCCTTCGGAGGAAAACAACGGGAAAGAGCATGAGTGTTTGGCGTGGCTCAACAAGCAACCGGTGAAATCTGTCATCTTTTTGTGTTTTGGAAGCATGGGAGCTTTCGAGGCATCACAGGTCCGGCAGATCGCAACCGGGCTTGAACTAAGCGGGCATCGCTTCTTGTGGGTTTTGCGCATGCCTCGCAAGGAGTTCCTGAGGTAATTATCATAATTGGTTTCTCATTTTCATCTTATAATAGAAAATAAATTGAAAATCCACATAGAAGTATCATAAGGGTGAATTTTAATTTTTCACTTGTTCATTTTGTATTAGCAAATTTTGGTTAGATCACTTGACCAATATGAAAGATTGCATGTTTATATTTTTTTTTTCTTTTTGTTTGAGAGAATACCCCTTGATAGTTTAATTGTTTCTTCCCGATATGTAATATATTATTTTATAATTTGTCAAAGTACCCAGTACCCAGTTCCACGAAGCTTCCATTAAATTTAAAATATTATTTTTCACAATGTTTAATTTATTCTTCCATAACAGTGGTCCAACTGATGCAAACTTGGAGGAGCTTCTGCCAGAAGGGTTCTTAGAGAGAACCAAGGAAAGGGGGATGGTGTGGCCCACTTGGGCCCCGCAAATCGACATCCTGTCGCACCGAGCAATTGGAGGATTCGTGACACACTGTGGCTGGAACTCCATCTTAGAGAGCCTCTGGTTTGGCGTGCCGATGATCCCGTGGCCGATGTACGCAGAGCAACACCTGAATGCGTTTCAATTGGTCAACGAGATGCACGTTGCGGTTGCTCTAGAGTTTGATAGAAAGAACAAGGGATTCGTGACGGCAACAAAGCTTGAACGAGCAATCAAGCGGTTGATGGAAGCGGCTCTGAGGAAGGGAGGAGAGCCCGGGGACCGAGTTGAGGAGATGAAATTGGCATGTAGAAAGGCGGTGCAGAGAGAAGGTGTGTCGTATGTTCACTTGCAAAAACTCACCGGGGAGTTGGGGAAGGTAGGAAATGTGTAGCCGGCCCTTTCGAGATGTATAAGTTATCTGTCAAGTCGATCAGTGGAGTCTTTGAGCTCAAACTAAGTCATGTTGCATGCCGTGTTGTGTCATGTCATGTTGTTAAAACATGTCTTCGTACTTTTGTGTATTTTGCGTGTCAGAAGGTGGTTGACCAACCCAGGTCATTGTATGTCGGTTTGCACTGAGAGCTTCTGTGTCAGTCTCCTCTTACTAATATGTATGAATTGCTATGTTGCATGGATACGGATATGGGTATCGTATCGGATACGATACGGATACAGTGATACAATAATTTTCAAAATTTTATGGCAATTATATATATTATTTTTTATTTTTTTTAATTATATTTATTAATTCAATACTTAGATGGGGTCGATGCCTGTTAACTGTTGTCTGAACGAGCCATCTAGAGCTTAAAATGGACAAAATTTGACGACACGGTGAAATAAGTTAAAATGGGCCTTCAATGAGACTAAGCATGTGTAATAATTGGGCCTTAATAAAGGAAGAAATAAAAAAAAACCAGTAATTATATTAGCTCAAAGGCCCATTTAATTTACAGAGAGAAGCGACCGGCTTGTTTAGAAGCAAAAGATCGGAATGCTTAGTCCCACAAGTTATTCATACCTCAGCTGGAGCTTTGGGAGTTGTTAAAGAGAAGGCCACCGTTAAAACTTGTACATTTCTCGACCTTAATATATTGAGCTGATTCAGAACAAGCAGCTCTGTTCCATATGTGTCTTCCCAGAAGCCCATTATGTGTCTGTTACTCTCTACGATTCACAGTGGAATTTTGTCTGGGCTCTATATATTAAGGTCCATAATCCTTAATTTCCAACAAATTGTGATAATTTTATTGACGGTACATGTTATCGTAGACACATTAAACCAGGCATTGCGTTCCCTAGAAGTATCTTAATTTAGATCTAAACTATAATATATAACCAAATTAGCCATACGTTGTGTCAGTTTCGAATTTTTAAATCGGAGCAATGGCCTAGGACTAGGGCTGCACAAAAAATTCGTAGTTCGTAAAAAGTTCGATTTGAAATTGAGTTCGTTCAAAATTAATTCAAACCAAACTTAATTCAAAATTAATTCAAACCAAACTCAACTGGACCTAGTTCGTTCGAAATATGTTCGCAAACCAAATTTAGTTCAAAATTAACTAAAACGTGAACCGTTGATTTTCGCTGATAACTTATGTTCACTGATGAAAATATAAGGCTGTCCAGTCCATAATTGCTCTCAATTCTAACTTAAATTGTACTTCGAATGCTTTGGTGATGTTGCTCCTGTTGGCTATTTGGAAAACTTTGGATATTGTGATTGTACTGAACTTTAATTGATTGTACTAAACTTTGGTGTTTGATATAAATTTTGGTATTTGTAATGAACTTTGATATAAACTTTGGTGTACTGTGTAATTAGAATTCAGAATGCCTGAGTTTTTATTGAAGTGTTGTAATTTCGAACTATGGTCCAGCCATAAGTCATAACTCGTAAGTCGTAACAAAGTTCGTAAAAGTTCGAAATTGAGTTCGTAAAAAATTCGATTCGAAATTAAGTTCGTTCGAAATTGAGTCCGTTCGAAATTAATTCAAACCAAACTCAAACTTGAGGTAAATTCGATTCGGTTCGGTTCGTTTGCAGCCCTACCTAGGACTAGGAGTGTTCAAATTCTAAAAGTAAGATACTACGTACACCCATAATATTAGATGGGCTAAATTCGTTGGGCTTCACACGGGCTTGTAGACTACTGGACCTAAATCCTAAGATGAAATTTGCTCTAGCAAGTCACACCTGCCTTCAGCCCAATTAACACACCAGATATGTTCGATGAAATGCACCACTACCTTCTTCATCCAGATAACGTTACAAGTGCTGACTTTTTTTTTTTTGTACATGTTCTAAAAAAAAAGAAACCAATTAACCAGTATTTTTTTTAATTTTCAAATTTATCAGGTTCGCACGTTAAACATGCTAAACTAGCAGGTTGGATTCGCAGGTTTTAGTCTGCGGAACACTCTTTATAATTCCTGCAAGCATTAAATGTCATAATAGTCTTGCTGACTAAACCTACGGAACCAACCTACTAGTCCGGTCCAAACCCGCACGGTCCACGGGTTTGACGGTCCACGGGTCCGGCAGGTTTGACGGTCCGGTCCCGGGCAGTCTGGTCCACGGGTTGGTCGGTCCAGGTTTTTTTTTTTCTTTTTTTTTGTGCTTTTTGGTTGCTGTTTTTTTTGTTGTTTTTTTCCAATTCAATATGTTTGTTATTTCAAGTTTTGAACCGAACAAATTTTGTTATAATAAAATATAAATCTAATAGGAAATAAAAGAAACTATTTAAAATAAATATTTACTTCATAAGAATAATAGGAAATAAAACTGATTTATTTTAAAACAATTGATTTAAAAACAAAACCGAATTAGATTATTTTTTTCGAAAATGTATCATGGACGCTGGACTGAGAGCATGAATATAGTGGTGTATCAAAGATGTTTTATGTCCTTCATAGAAAAAAAATATCCTTTTAAGGGATTTTAAGGGTTGTTCTAATAAAAAAATATCCTTTTTTATTTGTGAGCATAGATACTCTTTTATTTGGATATAAACTTGTTTTGCTAAAATTACTGACTCAAGAGAAGCATGTTTTAGCTGGTATGATACTAAATTGCAATGTCAAAATTTGATCATCCAGCCATCAATTATGAAATCCTCATTAGTCTGGAATACTTGTTATTCTTGTTGGAATATCCGTTTTTAATAAATGATTGTATTTGGTATCAGAAAAAAAAAAAAAAAAAAAATAGAAGAAGAAAACATGACATATAAATCTCATTTTACATTTGATTTTGAGGAAAATTACACAGAGGTCCTTTTAACAATGAAGAAGCTGAATTTACAAAATAATCCGAAGAATTTACTCAAATTCGGACCCCAGAAAAAGCCTATGTAAAAGAGAGATTATTTATGTAGTCCCCAGTCCCCACCAAGCTTTAAAAAAAAAACAAAAAATTATTTAATATTGATGTTACTTTCAATACAATATACTGCTGTAAGATTTAGCTTCCTCAGTAAGTTCTGAAATGAACCATAACTGAATTGTGACTGGTAACAAAATTTGAATTGTAACTAGTACCAGATCCCAAATGAGATTGGTACAAGACACAAATACCAAATTCAGCAACTCAAAAACAGATTAAAGAACAAAAAAAAAAAAAAAAAACAACCCAGCAGTTGATACTGCATAATTAAAAAACAACCAGTAATTAACAAAAAGTTAGAAACATCACACCAAAGACCGATTTAAGAATAAAATGCTAGATTAATTTTGAAGCGGTTGGATTAAATTTTTTTCGAATTGCTACATTAATCTGTCAAATCGGACGGTCTGGCGGGTAAAGCAGGAGAGTCCAGCTGGTTCGGGCGCGGGTTAGACGGGTAAATGGTGCGGGTTAGGCGGGTAAAGCGGGTTTGGTGCGGGTTAGGCGGGTAAAGGGTGCAGGTCCAATGGGTTGGCGGTCCGATCCGGAGCGGGTTCGCGGATTAGGCCGGTCCGAGTTAGTACGGATTTGGTTTGAAAAAACCAAACCGTTCCGTTCCTGGACTGGATCATGCCGAACTACGGTCCGGAGCTGATTTGGGGCACGGTCCGGGCCGGTCCGGAAAAACCCGGCAAGTTCGACAGTCCGGTTCGACGGTCCACAGGTTTTGTCAAAACACTAGTGCCACATTTATTTGTAATTATGTGAAAAGCATCGGATCCGGTTCCCAAGTTGTACCCATAAACCTATCAGGAGAGCATGCCGACACCAATAATTGTCCCTTTGAGTGTTCACTCTAAAGATACTATGTCTGATACAGACATGTCCTATCAACAAGGACAAATGTTACATATAGGCCCATCCATTATTTATTGATTGCAATAACATATTAGTAGAACATAGATCATATATGTTAAGTTAACTGTATCTACATTTCGTAGTATATATATTTCATTTTGAGGGCAAAATAAGTCTAATATTAGATATACTTCTGGGTTTTAATGATATCTTTTGTGATGAATTAGTTTTGAAAAGCAAAAAATACAATTATCAAATTTTGCATATATATAAGCTCCCATTTTTGTATTGGTTGCAGTAAATCATTTTTATAGGATAGTGGAAATATTTAAGGTGTCTTTAAATTAACGTCAATACATATCAAGTTGGATTTAATTTAGATTAGATCAAAATATTTTCTTAGATTTAATTAAGGTGCCTTTTTGCTGGTCCTTTATATAAACTTTGTAAACATTATTAAATTAGATCAAAATATTTTCTAAGATTTGTGTATTCTGAAATTTCAACATATTATGAAATTTACTTGACTTAATGAAAATTGTATATAGAAATTATTATTATATAACTTAATTTATACTTTATTAGATAAAAAATTTGTGAAGCAAATCCCATGAACAGATTCTAGTTTTATATAGTTTAATTTAAACAAAATACTAAATTTTGGATTATATATATGTGAGGTTTGATTAAATTATTCTATAAGATAATTTATGTTTTGCTAACTAAAATGCGCTTTAAGCACAATTTCCGACATTTCTTTTTCATCTTTTCTTGTTGGATGCGCTCAAAGTACTAAAAAAAATCTTGATAAAATCTCACTTTTCAAAAATTAATTATTGAGATAACAGGTTATAAATTTTCTGGCTTGTAATTTATTATTCCTACAAGATCCTTTGTAAACGTCTCACTCATGAAAACAGCTCGAAGGTTTGATTTTTCTTTTTGTATTTATTTATTGAGAAAGTAAATAATATCTCGTGTATTAATAGAAGCTCTTATGCAGTTTATTGAATATTAACGCACACACCACAACACAAACACAACATCATTAATAGCAGCTCTAATGGCTGACATTAACAAATCTCGTGTATACTTCCTTCCCCTCTATGCAGCAGGCCACCTCATCTCCATGGTAGAGTTAGCCAAGAACCTTTTGCAATGTAACTCCACTTCCAGCAACTCATTTTCCATTCACTTTCTTCTGATGCAGCCAAACAGCCCAGATAAGGCCTTTCCTATTTCCCATTCTTACCTTCAATCCCTACAAGCTCAGAACCTTCAAATTCACTTACATCCACTCCCTGCCGTCAAACCGCCAAACCAGTTTGACGGTTTCGAGGATTTCATCACTATTTACGTGCGATTGTATTTGCCGCACATCAAGGCTGCCCTGTTGGCCTCCCCTTCGCCTATTTCAGGCCTTATTGTTGATATGTTTGCTACTGATGCTATAGATGTTGCAAAGGAACTTAACATACCATCCTACATATACTTTACTTCCACAGCAACTTTTCTTTCTCTCTTGTTGCACCTCTCTAGTCCACAAGTAAAAAATGATCAAGTAGATTTTTTGGAGGTGGAGGAGATATGTGTTCCCGGCCTCTCACCCATACCGTCAATCTCTATGCCGGCCGCTCTTCTGCACAGGAACTCTGGATCTTATAAAACCCTTCTTTACCACACACACCACTGCATGGAGGCCAAGGGCATAATCATCAATTCCAACGTTCACGTCGAGACAAAAGCGGTCGAGGCCTTAGCTCATGGTGTTGTAACTCAGCTTACACCAGGCAATATATTTCCAGAAATGTACCCGATTGGACCAGTAATCTCCTTCGGTGAAAACAATGGGGAAGAGCATGAATGCTTGAAGTGGCTCGATAAGCAACCCGCGAAATCAGTTGTTTTTTTGTGTTTTGGAAGCAATGTAGCTTTTGAGGTGTCACAGGTCCGGCAGATTGCAACAGGGCTTGAACAAAGTGGGCATCGCTTCTTGTGGGTTTTGCGTGAACTTGGCAAAGGGTTTCTGAGGTTATTATTATAATTGGTTTCTGATTTTGCTTTGATGTTACATACACATTATTGTTTTCTGATCTTGCATTAATTTATTCTTTCACAACAGTGGCCCAACTGATGCAAACTTGGAAGAGCTTCTTGCAGAAGGGTTCTTAGAGAGAACCAAGGAAATGGGAATGGTGTGGCCCAGCTGGGCCCCGCAAAACAGGATCCTGTCGCACCGAGCAATTGGAGGGTTTGTGACACATTGCGGTTGGAACTCGATCTTAGAAAGCCTCTGGTTCGGCGTGCCGATGATCCCATTTCCAATTTATGCGGAGCAGCACCTGAATGCGTTCCAATTGGTGAACGAGATGCACGTTGCAGTTGCACTAGAGTTTGATAAAGAGAACAAGGCATTTGTGACTGCAACGGAGCTCGAACAAGCGATCAAGCGGTTGATGGATGCGGGCTCCGTGGAAGGAAGGAGAGCCCGGGACCAAGCAGAGGAGATGAAATTGGCATGCAGAAAGGCAGTGCAGAGAGAAGGTGTGTCGTATGTTCACTTGCAAAAACTCGTTGGAGAGTTGGATAAGGTATGAAATGTGTATGTTGTTTAGAAGGTGGTAATATTTTGAATTAATTTATTTCTAAATTCTCATGGGCCTTGCTTGATGGTGGGTTAAAATTAAGGCCGAATAAATTGCTTGCTTCAAAAAATGGCTCAAGTTATTGTTGTTTGGTTGTGGCTTAAAGTTAATTATGGTTTGAATTATTATTGTTTGTTTAGAATTTATTACTTAAGTCATTGTTAAAAATAATTGTGGAATTGTATATTGATGTATTTTTATGTGTGGGTTGTTTAAAAGATATATTGTTTATTCAAGGTGACAATTTGATTAATACAGTGTATTTTTGTGAGCAACAAAAATTTCTTGTTATTTGACCAATTTCTTTTGTCTTACATATTTGACAACAATTAGCAATTTTTTTAGTTTCTAACTAATTCAAAATTAAATATTGTAGATGTTATAATTTTGTCGCAATGTTGTCATTAGTGTATTTTTGAAACTAGTTGAATG
Source organism: Carex kokanica (assembly GCA_025461125.1). Taxonomy (NCBI): domain Eukaryota; kingdom Viridiplantae; phylum Streptophyta; class Magnoliopsida; order Poales; family Cyperaceae; genus Carex; species Carex kokanica. The sequence continues at coordinate 18,944 of JAJGRX010000619.1, forward strand.
ACAAATACGGACTCGGCAACTGTCTTCTTGGATTTTGAAATTTAGTGAAAAAATAGGCCCAATTCTTTTTTCTTCTCCCTGAAAATTAATTTCTTTTTTCTTCAAGTCGAATCTCACGGTTTCAATTAACCGATTGTTTTTTATACAGTACCCGATTAGCTAATGAGTTTGAACCCAATAAGTTATTAGAATATGATTTTCTCTGACAGAAATTTTGCATCCGCTCCTGTTTGTATTGTTTGTATGGGTATATTAGTTATAAATTGCATGAGATTATTAATTGTATGAACTGATACGTAAACTCATGAGAACTCATGAGATTGACTTAAGGATACAATTGTATTTCGTTACACTGTGCAAATAATGTAAATTCTAGTAATGCAAGGCAAATGCGGAATAATTCATCATTTTTCTGTCAAGCGCCGAAGTCGAATATCGTGCCATGACATCAACCACAAGTGAACTAACTTGGATCAAGCAACTCCTATTAGACATGAGATATAAAAATTCAAGAACCGATGAAAATGTATTGTGACAACAATTTGGCACGACATATAGCTTCAAATCTCGTATTTCATGAGCCAACAAAATATATAGAAGTGAATTGCCACTTTATTAGAAAAAATGTTCAAGCAAAAGAAATTGAAACACCATACGTAAAAAGTAAAAATCAACTCGTGGATATCTTCACCAAAGGCTTGGATCCGGATCCATTTGAGAAAATTACAAGTAAGCTAGGATTGTACGATCACTAGTGGAAAAACACACATCAGGGTCGGTTATATACGCACATTAGCATCGGACCCCGAGGCGACGCTGACCCAGGCGTCGCAAATACGGTACTAATCTGGGTCGGTTGAACAGTCGATGCTAAAATACATTATTAGAATCGGTTATACCTTAACCGATGCTAATTTAGACCATTAGGATCGGGTATTACCCTTAACCGATGCTAATAGTAGCCATTAAGGTCGGACATTTAATTGCAGCCGATGCTGAATGTACTTATCAAGATCGGATACATATCTATACCTGATCCTAATTCAATTTTTATTTTTTATTATTAGAATGGGTTCATTTAATTAATAGCCGACCAACCCTGATTCTATTTTTCTTTTTCTTTTTTCTTTTTGCAATTTTTTTTGTAATATGCCCGCCCACAATTTTGATAGCCAATAATTTCAACACTCACAATTTCAATTAATTATACTAAATTATATCAAAATATCACTAAATAACACTCACTAAATAACATATTATCCAAATATCACATTTACAAAATCAAAGTATCTCATTATTCAACACACAATTTCATATATCTACCATCGGTAAAAAACTAAAAATCAAATCACAGTTGGCACAATTCGCCTACAATTTTACTCAAATGCACTTATCCAGTTTTTTATATACCGAGTTGTTCGGGTTTTGAATTTGGAGGAATATCTGAATAAATGCAGCCAACCCCTCTCCTCGTCAGTAGCAACATCGCTGTTTAGCACCTTCCTCATGCTATTTAGCAGAACATTTTGAAACAAGAAAACTAGCATTTAGCATTAACAATAACATTTACTCAAGACAAAAATATACTTCAGTCAACCTTCCTGGTGTCTTCTGCTCTTGTTATTGATTTTTCTATCTGAATGGGGTGTATTAAACATGAGGCTCTCTATATGTACAAAAAATATAATCCACCCATATTATACTGATATGTACCTGAATAAAGTCCATATAATCCATCCTGTAGAAATGGTCACCTAACAAGATGAGCACATTCTCTATGCCTCTCATCTTAAAATCCTATACAATCAAAATCAACAATGTGGCTATGGCACATAAACCCACAGATACATGATGTGAAAAGTTCACAATGAAAGAAAAATTGCAATCCTCACCTCAAACATCCAAATAAATTGCCTGACAGCATCTGCAGTTCCCTGAAACCACCTTTTTCCAAATTCACCAAGGGTTTGTGTAACAGCCACCAACTGGAACCTGATGTTCCAAAAAATAATATTAGAGAACATCTCACGCATACATTAGCAAAACCTGAATTTCATGGGTATCTTTCCAAGACATGAGATTTTCCACTTATACCCACTAACTCTTCTAATTTGTTTTCACAACCCGAAGCATCTGTTCTTTCTTAATCATTTATCTAGATAGAAACATTTAGGAATATGGATTTGCATGTGTACCATTCTTGATAACAAAGATGACTTATTGGTACAATTTTGTACCTCATCTGAACTGACCTTTGCACTCTCAATATATATTAATGTTCCTATACATGAAACTTGTAAGAAATACTTTTTCCCAGCAATTAAAGCCTTTTTGATTGAACAAGGACAATATGGGAAATTCTCACTTTGAAAGTTATTTGCAAATCTTTCTATTTAAAAAAAATTTGTTGAAATATTAACCTCAACTATCAGAATATAAAAAAGGTTTTTTCAGACCTCTGCATATTTTCATTAATTATTTACCACTATTACAAACATAAACAGAAAATGAAAGATTTGCATAGCACAGAGATGGATTATATGGACTTAACATACATATACCCTTGCAACAGTTTAGACTTTAGAGTACATACCATTGCTAGGCCATTAGGTCTTGTTAAGTCTTATCTCCGCATTACTTCTGTTCATACCCATATTAGACGCGGCACAACAATACAGCTGTATTAGTTTTTGTTAATGAATTAACTATCCAATTACTATCAATGACGCCATATGTACATGCTGAGTACATAATGGAATAAGCAATGAATCTAAATTAATATTCGTATTGTAGTTGACTATTTCTTAAACTTATGCTTTGCTAATTAACACCAAACATTCTGGTATATATGGTACTAAGATGAATGACTCTGAGTATTCTCTTCTGTACCATTTGCTTTTATACCCTGATATAATAAACAATACAATTTATGATCTGTATGGCAAAAGATTAAATGTAGGTACGAGAACTGAACCTGACGACTGATCGAGAATGAGTTGGATAGCCCTCCCGCCTTCCAATTGCTTGATATGATTGTCAGACCAAGTTATTCGAAAATCTTGATATTAATCCCCCAAATAGGTGGCTGGTATTTAGAGATTTTCAAAATTAATCCATCAAATCGCAAAATTAATCCACCAAATCGCAAAATTAATCTACCAATTCGCAAAATTTTCAGAACTCACGATTTTAAATAGGTGGCTGGTGGCTGGTGGCTGGTGGCTGCATCGCCTCACCTAACCGCACCTATTTGCCTCGCCTCACGGCCGCCTCACCCAACACCTCACGGCTGCCTCACCGTGCCTCACCTCACGGCCGCCTCACCTCACCTCCGGAGAGTCGGAACCCTCGCCTCAACCTACTGAGCGGCGAAGACAGAACCCGAGAGAAAGAGAGTGAGCCACGGAGAGAGAGAGATTTACGGAGTGATACTTGCTGAGTGCCGACGATTTGTGCAGCTCTTGAGAGATTTGAAGATGCGAGGTGAATGAGAAAGCCAAAAATTAAAAAAGGAAGGAAAGTGGGGATAAAGTGAAAGGGAGAGAGAGAGAGAGAGAGAGAAGTGAGAGTGGGAACCTAGGGTAATTCGTATCCTCTGAGTCGGAGAGAGCGCTGAGTTTCTGAAGAAATCGAATTTTCGCAAGAAATCAGAGTCGGTTAAAAATAACCCGATTCTAAAACAAAGAAATCAGAGTCGGTTAATTAAATAACCGATGCTAATAGTATTTAGAATCGGTTATTTAATTTAACCGATGCTAATAAGTAGATAATCACAATCGGTTTTTGTAAAGAACCGATTCTGATATGGCCAGCACTTTTAAGAGCGATTGTTAATATTTAACCGATCCTGATTGTCCTTTTTAAGATCAGTTATTTATAAAGTCTGATTCAGATATAGATCAGTATCGAATTTTGAAAAGTCCGATCCTAATAGGCCGATGCTGATGTGCATTTTTCCACTAGTGGATGTATACATTCGTAGCTTGAGAAGGGGTGTTAAAATAAACAGCTAGTTTTCAAATTTTATTTGTAATGATTAGTTGTAGAGAATAATGTCATGTAATTAATAAACTAGAAGATAGTGGTTGTAATTAAATAGAATAAGTTCATAGTGTAACGGCTAGTTTTTTATTTCTTCTAAAAATAAGAATACATGTAAAAACTGAAAATTAGATTACAATAATAAATTATATTCTTACATATTTTTCTTTCTTACAAAAATTAACATCACCTCTCTAGCCCACAAATCAAATATGATCAAGTAGATTTTTCGGAGGCGGAGAAGGAGATGTGTCCCTGGCCTCGCACCCATACCGACAATCTCTATGCCGGGCCCTCTTATGGACATGAAATCTGCATCTTACAAAACCCTCATTTACCACACGCACTGCCACATGGAGGCCAAGGGCGTAATAATCAATTCCAACATTCACATCGAGACGAAAGCCGTCGAGGCCTTGGCTCATGGTATTGTAACTCAGCTTACACCCGGCAGGATGTTTCCAGAAATATACCCGATCGGACCGGTTATCTCCTTCGGAGAAAACAACAGGCAAGAGCACAATTGTTTGGCATGGCTTGGCAAGCAACCGGCGAAATCGGTCATCTTTTTGTGTTTTGGAAGCATGGGAGCTTTCGAGGCGTCACAGGTCCGGCAGATCGCAACCGGGCTTGAACTAAGTGGGCATCGCTTCTTGTGGGTTTTGCGCATGCTTCGCAAAGAGTTCCTGAGGTAATTATCATAATTAGTTTCTGATTTTCATCTTATAATAGAAAATAAAATTGAAAATCCACATATACGTATCATATATGGGTGAATTTTAATTTTCACTTGTATTTTGATGGGTAAATTTTGGTTAGATTACTTGACCAATATGAAAGATTGCATGTTTCTTTATATTATCCATTTTTTCTTTTTGTTTGAGAGAATACCCCTTTGATAGTTTAATTGTTTCTTCCCGATATGTACATATATATTTTATAATTTGTCAAAGTACCCACTACCCAGGGTACTACCCAGTTCCACGAAGCCGTGGTCCAACTCATGCAAACAGTGGTCCATTAAATTTAAAAACAGTGGTCCAACTGATGCAAACTTGGAGGAGCTTCTGCCAGAAGGGTTCTTAGAGAGAACCAAGGAAAGGGGGATGGTGTGGCCCACTTGGGCCCCGCAAATCGACATCCTGTCGCACTGAGTGATTGGAGGATTCGTGACACACTGTGGCTGAAACTCCATCTTAGAGAGCCTCTGGTTCGGCGTGCCGATGATCCCGTGGCCGATGTACACAGAGCAACACCTGAATGCGTTTCAATTGGTCAACGAGATGCACGTTGCGGTTGCTCTAGAGTTTGATAGAAAGAACAAGGGATTCGTGACGGCAACAAAGCTTGAACGAGCAATCAAGTGGTTGATGGAAGCGGGCTCTAAGGAAGGGAGGAGAGCCCGGGACCGAGTTGAGGAGATGAAATTGGCATGTAGAAAGGCGGTGCAGAGAGAAGGTGTGTCGTATGTTCACTTGCAAAAACTCGCCGGGGAGTTGGGGAAGGTAGGAAATGTGTAGCCAGCCCTTTCGAGATGTATAAGTTATCCGTCAAGTCGATCAGTCGAGTCGTTGAGCTCAAACTAAGTCATGTTGCATGCCATGTTGTGTCATGTCATGTTGTAAAACATGTCTTCGTACTTTTGTGTATTTTGCGTGTCAGAAGGCGGTTGACCAAGCCGGGTTATTGTATGTCGGTTTGCACTTAAGAGCTTCTGTGTCGGTCTCCTCTTTACTAATATGTATGAATTGCTATGTTGCATGGATACTGGTACGGGTATCTGTATCGGATACGGATACGGATACAGTGATACAATAATTTTCAAAAATTTATGGCAATTATATATATTATTTTTTATTTTTTAATTATATTTATTAATTCAATACTTATATGGGGGTCGATGCCTGTCAACTGTTGTCTGAACGAGCCAGAGGTTAAAATGGACAAAATTTGACGACATGGTGAAATAAGTTAAAATGGGCCTTCAATGGGACTAAGCATGTGTAATAATTGGGCCTTAATAAAGGAAGAAACAAACAAAACCAGTACTTATATATGTGGATGTATTAGCTCAAAGGCCCATTTAATTTACAGAGAGAAGCGACCGGTTTGTTTAGAAGCAAAAGATCGGAATGCTTTGTCCCACAAGTTATTCACACCTCAGCTGGAACTTTGGGAGTTGTTAAAGAGAAGGCCACCGTTAAAACCTGTACATTTCTCGGCCTTTTGGCTAAGATCAAGTACTACTACTACTACTTCCATGTCTCTTGGTATAAATCTGTCAACTTGGATAGCTAGTGAATCACAGCATATATAGCACAACCAGGCCACCTCTTTTCCACGGTAGAGGTGGCCAAGAGTCTCTTGCAATGTTACTCCACTTTCATAGATTTTACCAATTAAATTAACTTAACATATATACTTTCCTTCAACCGCAACTTTCTCTCATGTTTTCGGAGGTGGAGGTGGAGGAGGAGATATGTGTCCCCGTCCTTGCACCCATGCCGGCCCTTCTTCTGCACATGAAATTGATAATCCTGTGGTAATTTTCATAATTGGTTTCTGATTTTCATCTCAGAAAAGAGAATAAAATTGAAAATCCGTAAGGCTGAATTTTAATTTTTTTCACCTGTTTATATTGTTGTCCCAATTTGGTTAGATCACTTGACATAGCATATTTGTTCATAATATATATCCATTTAGAATTTCATATACTTGATAGTTTAATTTTTTCTTCCCGATATGTATATCATATATTAGTTTATAAATTATAATTTGTCAAAGACTGTTCCAACTGATGCAAACTTGGAGGAGCTTCTGGCAGAAGGGTTCTTAGAGGGAACCATGGAAAGGGGGATGGTGTGGCCCAGCTAGGCCCCGCAAATCGGAGGGTTCCTGACGCATTGCTGATGATGGATCATGGCCGATTTATGCAGAGCAGCGCGCACCTGAATGTGTATTATGTGTTCCAATTGGTTAACGTTGCAGTTGCATTAGAGTTTGATAGAAAGAAAAAGGGATTCGTGACTGCAATGGAGCTCGAATGAGCGAACGAGCGATCAAGGAGTTAATGGAAGCGAGCCCAGAGGAAGGGAGGAGAGCCCGGGACTAAGCGGAGGAGATGAAATTGGCATGCAAAAAGGCGGTGCAGAGAGGTGTGTCATATGTTCAATTTTAAAATCTTGCCGGGGAGTTGGGGAAGATAAGAAATGCGCAACCGGCCATGTCGGACTCAAACTAAGTCGTGCCGTGCCGTGTCAGGTCAGGTCAGTTAGGCAAAAAAAAAAATATTTTTATAGTTTTGGATAGTTTGTGTGCTCTTTCTAATGTGGTATTATTTTGAATTAATTTCTTTCTCAATTTTCATGGGGTATTTGTAATTTAGGAAATTATACTGATTCATTAATTAATAATTATACTTGCATGCGGGGTATGAACTATTAATAAATGCTGTTTTGGCAACTTGGCTTCACTATGAAAATAAATAAATATGATTGATAGCATAATTGGCATTATATTTTTTTCAGATTCAAGTATGTAACAATCAAAATTCATCTTCTTTTGAAACAGCAAAATCTTTGTCACGGTTATTTCTTTCTATTTATAAATGAAAATTAATTACAATGTCAAGACAAAGACCGTTCAACACGATGGATATATTAAAATGTGTTTGGAGATCAAATTTTACATTTTTTTTAAATTTTTTT
>JAJGRX010000652.1:0-24440 GCA_025461125.1 Carex kokanica
CTTGCAACGAGATATTTCCACCTCTTCAAATAAGCTATGCACGCCTTCCCACATACCTAAAGTCTTGTTTTCTATATTGCTCCATATTTCCTAAAGATCACAAATACGATGTAGAAAATTTGGTGAAACTATGGATGTACCAGGGTTTTATTGAGCCTAAAGGAAACAAGACTGCACAACAAATTGGTTTTGAATATGTAGAGCAGTTGTACCAGAGGTCCTTCTTTGAAAGAGATGAGTGGAATGTGTTTAAGTTGCATGATATAGTTCATGATTTAGCACGGCATAATTCAGAAAATGGTTGCTATTCAATTGAGTTTAGTAAGCTACCAATTTTTCCTAGTGTAGTATACCATTTGTATGTAGCTGAAGACATGAACCTAATAGATCCTATTCCCTCTGAAAAGTTCACTTCTCTGCGCACACTCATTACTGGCACAAACCTTTTCAGGACTTTTGACCTTACAATGGCACCAAAATTAAGAGTTCTTGTAATACAGGGATCCCGTGATTGTGAATTAGAATCTCTTTCCTCCTTCGTTGGTAATTTGAAACATCTTCGTTATCTTTCACTTAGTGATCTGTGCTTTGAAACTCTACCCGAATGCATATGCTCCCTTTACAACTTGCAAAGTCTAACTCTTAAGGATTGTAATATGAATGAGTTGCCAACAAAAATAGGAAACCTAATTAGCCTGGAAGAGCTGATAATTGTTGACTGTTCTGACCTTTCAGTTTTGCCTGAGTCCCTTTGTCAACTCAAGGCCTTGAGGAAACTTTGTCTTATTGATTGCATCCGACTTGAAGAGCTTCCTAGTGATATGGGGAGCCTTACAAATCTTAAAACTCTGGAAATCAGTGGTACTGGTGTCAGCTGTTTACCACCGAGCCTTGGAAAATTTGTAGGAATTCAAGCACTAAAGGTGGAGCTCTATTGCGAGACAGTAGAATGGTTAAAGGATTTCCCTAATCTGGAAGGAACACTTTTTTTATGTATTAATGAAATTCCCAATTTAATGGGTGCCAAATGTGTTAACCTGGTGACTATGTGTAACTTAGAGTACTTCAAACTATGTAGCGAGAAAAGTTTGTAGTGGAAGATTCTTGTAGTGTATCCTGGGATATTATGAATCAAGGTGCATAGATGGCAGTAATGTACTTTTGTTCATCGGAAATGAACATAAGATATATCTTGAAGATCAAAGTTGTTATTCGGTGATGGATAGTCTCCAGCCTCACCCTAATCTTAGCAAGTTACATAGATAATTACAGTGGCATTACATGTCCAGAATGGATGACAGCCTATGCAAACTAAAGTATTTGAAAATTACCTTATGTAATAGTTTACAATTCTTAAAAGCAGAATCGCTGCCATTAGAACTTGAAGAGTTGGAAATTTATAGATGCCATCAGCTGGTATCTATACCTGGAATACAAAAGCTGAAATCCTTGGTCAAACTTTCCATCGATAATTGTGCGAACCTATGCTCGTTTATGGAGCCTTATCTGGAATTGACAATGTTGTTCATATGGGAGCTCATTGTTGGGGTTGACAAACCTTGCTTGACTCAGAATGTTGAAGATTTCAGACTCTTTCAAATTGCATGTATTTGGTGATGAGTTGCTTCCTTTAGAACCTTGCAAAGTTGAGGTGTCTTACTGCCCCAGTTTAAGGGAGTGGTGCTTGCAACATGGAATAAACTACGAGGTACTTCCTAATTCCTATTATTCTTTAATATTGTAGCTGCTAGATTATTGATGAGGGTGCCAATGTCATCATCTACTTTCTAAGCTTTATTTCTTTTACACGAATACAAACTAAAATTACACTATATTTCTTCCTCTCTTTTTTTTCCTTCCACGCAAACCATTCAACTATGGAATGTTACAATTTTTGGTTGTCATGCCATATGATACTGTTGCATACAGGCTGTCATGGATGCAACCAGTTTATCCTCTAGAAAGATCCGAATTGAAAATCCATTAAGAATTTTGTAGAAAAGATAACAAAACTGATATACTAAATATTGGATTTGGTGTCAGAGGGGAGTTCCCTAAATGTAATGTATCGTAACTTTTACAATGCATGTACCTATGCTTACTAAATGACATTTATTACTCTTTTTATCACTAAATGAGCCAAATAATGGACTTGGTGAGAGAAAGTTTCCTAAAATCTTCAGGCACTTGTTCTTTTCTTTAAGATAAAATTGAGAAACAACCCTTTAAACTTTTAAGTATTTACAAGTCTTTTGAACCTGCGACCTCTAACAGGGCATCCCATGGACAAACTGACCGAACAGTTAACTAGATGGAATGATATACGAAAACTTCAGCTTAGTCAGGACAATTTTTGGACGGCTCGAACTCCTACCAATTGAGCAACTCATTTAGTTCCACCCTAACAACACCAATAAATCTCAGCCCGCTTCCCTGTCTCATCTCTCTAAGCTCTGTCACAAGGCTCGCGTGAGCTCCTCGAGGTAAACTTGTCTCTCTATTTTTATTTACTTGAAACTTTGTCTCTGAAATAACTTTGTCTAGGTAAACTTTGCTTTTGAGGACCACCTATGTCTCTCTTGTGCATAACCTCACCTCTATCAGTTAAAGGTTTTATGTTTCAGTGTATCTTGTTCCTTTTTCCTTTTATTTCGTTTTTTGGGTTTCAATTAGAAAGTGGTTAGAGTTGTTCCGTTGTCAATTGATGGAATGTAATTGAACTTGACAAATCATTGGGTGGATATTGTTACCAGAATTGGCCTCTTCCATGTTTGTTTCTTTGCATCCTTTAATTCAAAGATTGATTAGATTGATGTTACTCTGTCAGGCACAATTGAAGTTTTGGCTTAGATTAACGTGAACTTAAACTGGAGGCTACAGTAGAACTGATTCGCCATTTCTTATAGGAAGCAAGGGTTATAAAATGTATGTAATAATTAATAATTCCATCTTCTTGATATAATATAGTTTTTCATATTGTCTTTAATGATTGGTTGTATTCTGGTAAATTTAGACGAGTGATGTGCTACTGGTAGGCCTTCTACAGGATTTGCTGTCTCTCTCTCTCAGGAAGTGCGACTTTTCAAACCGTCTTTATATTTTTGTTCTCCCGTGTTCTTCCTTCTCTTGGCCAGAAAAGAAAGAGGAGGCGTAGACGCTCAGGTCGCCCTCTCCAATGCCAGAGACTCCTTTCTTGTTGCAATTGGAGCAATATCCAGATACCTAAAACAAATTTCTGTGATGCCTTGTGATGGCATGTGGGCTGAGACCTCTTTGACTGGTATTGTAAATGAGTGATATTGAGCCTTTTTTGTGATTGTGAATTTGTGACAGTGCCTTGGCACTTCTCTACCGCTCGAAATTGATTCCTCCTATATCTTATTGGGTTTGAATTTGAACACAACTACACTTAAACAACCCTTGATCCATGGTTATGCTTCAATTTCTTGCTGATTTGCTATTGTATTAAGCATGCCTTGATTTGATTGAATAAGAGGGAAAATTTTGATCTGTAAAATTGAATTTTGCATGTCACCTCTTGAAATGTTTTTTTTTTAGTTGATTGAGATTTCTACTGTGTAATTGAGTGTATGTAATTGGATTTAGCCTTATTTTTTATTTCTTTCCACTGGTACTGCTCGGTACCAGTGCTTGTCCTTGATGCGGGTGATTTGAGGAGGGTTCTGGTACACTTGTGACACTAGTAACAGTCGGTACCAGTGCCCCATGCGTTCTGGTAAACACTTTTTGCGTATTCAGTGACTTGTTTGTATGAAAAGTAAACTTCTCTTTTCTTTTCTTTTGGTTTCCAAGAGCATCTTTTATTGTGTTGACAGTCCTTGCAGGTTGGTTCAGTACATCAAGTGTTGTCATACTAGATACTAGGGAATATTAATTGCTTCAAAACATAGAAACTGAAATTCACAAAAATGGAGGCTCCAAGTTTAAATTATAAAAATGCTGATTGCTGTTGGAGGTAAATTTGAATAAAGAAATAAGTATGGAACTTTTTTTAGTTGGAATTAAAGGGACTGAGCTTTCAGAAATCAGAATTAGTGGGCATGAGGAATTAATTCTATGTTTCTGTTTCTGAACCAGATTTCTCCTTTTTCTTGTACCAGTATATCGAAATCATTCCTGTTAATTACTTTGTTTTTTTTTTCTTAATTTCTTTGTACCAGTATATTGAATTACTTTGTTTGTTTTTTCTTAATTTCTTTGTACCAGTATATTGAATTCCTTTGTTTCCAATGGTAATCAAAATCTCAAAAGAAGCAGCTTTAATTGATATATCAGATTTTATTTGTATTTTGTCCATCTATGTGAATTTTGTACATCATATCTGATTTTTTGGCAAATCCCAATCAATTTCAGGTTGCCAACTATCGACAACCTGTACAGCAACTGGTACAACTGGGTCTTGATGACAATGAAGAATACAGCTCTGTTGAGGCTTTACTTCAAAGAAATAATTGATTTGTAATAGATACATATAGTTTTTTTTCCCCGCTACTCGTGTGTTGCTTTTGGCAGATTCACCACCAATTTCAAGTTTATCTTTAATATAGTACATCAAGCTGTGCTGGAGACAGAGTTTGAATTTGAATTTGAATTAACTGAATTGTATTGAAACAGACTTTATTTTTGTACATGAGAAGTCCACCTGACTTTATTTCAAGCTGTGCTGGAGCCTGGAGAGACGCTTACCAATATGGTGATATCATGGGCTCCAAATCTGCTTATTTTGGGCCTTCAAGCATACCAAAATAATACATAGATGCATTCAGCGTTGGTCTCTTACACAGGACGGCCTGGCCTTGTTACTTGGGCGTTCATAGTACGTAGTACCATTTGCGCTGTCAATGCCAAAAGAAACCAGATTGTGGTTTGAATATGTACTGTATATTATTTTTGGTGCATATTAGTCACTACTTGTGTATTATTCCACCGTGTTTTAGTTACTGCATATTTTTTTATTCCTGTTTTTCATTAATAATTTTTAAAAAAACTAGCAAATAGTATTACTGAACTATTTAGAATTTTAAGAATCAGTAAATTTTCTTTCTTAAAAATATACAAATTGATTTGTTATAAGATTTTATCGTGTAAATTTTCTTCAGTGACTTTGATCAGCAAGGTACCAATGATATCGATATCTAGTATAGTAAAATGCGGTTTATGCGGCTGCATATGCGTATGCGGTTGGATTCTGCATAGAAATACTTATGCGTCCATATATGCGGTTCCGAATATGCGGCAGCATATTGTTACTGCATATTCAGCCACACATTACCACATATTACCGCATATTCAGCCGCATATTATTATTACATATTCAGCTGCATATTATCGCATATGACTGCATATTTATTTACATATATACGAATTCTTATTTTAAAATCTGTATATAAAAGTCTGCATGAAAATCTGCATAGGCGGTCGCCTTCCACATACCCGCATGAAAATCGTATTTAAAAACATTTTCCATATCAGAGTCCATATCCTCTAAGGTAAAAAATATTTTAATTTAGATCTAGAGCTTTTATTATTCTTATGGATTTTAATATTCTGTTACATAGTAGACATCATCATTAAATAGTCGGTAAACATTGATGGCATGAAGTTTAATTGGATATCAACTTCGAGAGTCAACCCCTCGGAAAAAGTTTAATTACTTCGACACAAGCTTAATTATTCGATCTTGACTTGCACTAATTACGTGCATTAATACATTACTCCTTGTTTAGTTGTTCAGAGATTTATTACGGTTATCGAGACGTGCATAACACATTCAATATAGTGCTATATATATCAAGCCTGCTTCTCCTTTGGTGTTGGCAATTTTGACAACTTCATTGATACAATTATCTTGACATTGACAATTTCTTTTGTTGACAACTTGTCAATAATATTTTGGCAACTTGCAATTTTTTTATACAACTGGACAATTTTTTTTTTGGTTACTTTCAATAATATTTTGACAGCTTGACAACTTTTTTTAATAATATTTGTCAATAATTGTGTAAGTCAACTAAATGATTTTTCAATTAAATAAATTATTTCAATAACATTATTTTTTTAACAATTAATTGATTTTAATAAATCACAATTTATAGGTCGAAAAATGCAGCAATAAATGCAAATGAAAGTTCGATTATAAACAGGCAAAACTCTGGATAAATTTTTTTATTTTTATTATGCCTCTGTTCCGAAAAGCTTGCAAAGAGAGTTACAAGAGCTTCGAGTATATGTTGTCTTCAAATTTGCCTGAGGCTCTACCACGAGCTTCAATTGTAGTAATGTAATTTTCAAATTGGACTGAAATATATTGCATATTCAGTAATTTAATTCCCAAATACGAGATGGAACACTAAAAGTGGGGTTAAAGAGCTGAAGGGCCCCTGTTTTATATAAAGAGCTGAACTGCCCCTGTTTTATATAAATAGCTGAAGTGCACCCTCGTCTTACCAATGAAACCAATAAACTAAAGACATGACACATTGACACGTTAATAATATGACAACGACACTACAACTATCCATTTAATTAGTAGAGTTGACTTTCAGTGTTCCCAGACTCCCCAATATTTCATATCTATAGTTTCATATCAACAAAAGAAAAGACACTTTTGCAATATTAGATCAATGGGTCTAGGCGGAGTGATTTCCAACATTCTCTCTTTGGGCGCCAAACTGCTGCCTGCTGTCATCGCATCTGCACAAACTCCGTCTTCTTCCTCCAATCCTCCAGTAGATCAAAACCACCAAATTGAGGCTGAGTTGAAGAAATTGATGAGGAAGCTGGAGCGGATCAAGGCCACGCTGTACGATGCAGAGCAGAGGGAGATCACAGACTTGTCAGTCAAGCTCTGGTTGAAGGAGCTCAAGGGTGTTGCGTACGATGCAGAGGATGTACTGGGTGAGTACCACTATGAAGTCTTACGAGCACAAGTTGAGGCAAGAGATGCTTCTCCACCAGATTCTCGTAAAAGGAAGCTAATTCAGGTAACTAATTTAATTTTATTTCTTTGAGCAAAGAGTGTATCTGTATAAGTGATAGGTTTTGTGTTCATGAGTTAGGCTCATGGTTTGGAAACTAGACCGAGTCCGAGTTGACTCGGCCGAGTCAACTCGGTATCGGTCGGGTTCGATCTGAGTTTCACCCGAGTATTGCGCCCATGTGATTTTTTCATCAAAACTCGGTTGAACAGTGTTTGACTTGGCCGAGTTATCCGATTTTCAAGCCGAGTCAGTCCAAGTCAGCCCGAGTCAGCTCGAGTTGGACCAAGTCAAGCCCGAGTCAGGCCGAGTCCATTGGTTATTTTACGTTTTTTTCCTCGCAGTTGTTAATCTATGATTTCTAATCACATAAAAAAAATCAAATTATACAAACATAATTTGAACTAGAAAAAAAAACTTAACACATACCTTGTCAAGATAATCCTACACTAAATTTATACTGCCAATGTAATTTTACTTTGCTATGTATAAATTATAGCTAGCTTGCATAAAAGGTGCGTTATGCTTATATTATATTATATAATTAGTGGATTATGTGAGTATAATCTTTTGTTTACATAGTTTTTTTACAAATTATTTTAAAATCCGAGTTTCTGATCCAATTCTTCCGATTCCGGCTAATTCCGATTCCACGGTCAAGTATCCGATTATGAGTTTCAGAACCATGGTTAGGATCACTAACATAAACTTCTTAGTAGTGTTTAGATTAAATGGAATTGGAATTGCTAATGAAGTTCAAGGAAAAAAAAAAGTAATTTCAGATTCCCTTGTTGATGTGAAATGCCGAGCCTGTATCTGTCAACCTGGTCAAGCTCATTTGTTAGCAGCATAAATTCCATTGACTACCAAGAAGTTGTAAGCTCTTAGAACTATAACACAGAATATGAGATGTACTTTTACCCATAGTCTACCATCAGATCCAGGGAGAGCCATATATACAAGTACAAGGTACTAGCTGGACATATGATGTGCCATACGAAATATGATAAGTCCATATAAAACACATTGCAAAACAAAAAAATGTAGCGAAGACCAGTAATATTGTCACACTCCAAACCGGAAAATTCCGGATTAAGGTATGATCAGTCCTCACTTCGTGTTTACCAATCCATAAACACGCAAGGCTAAATAAACACAAATAATAATATAAATGCGGAAGTGTAAATAATCATACAATTGCACAAATTATACATCGATAAACAAACATAAACATATAATATTCATACAGTCCACAACCTAATAATAATAAAACACAGTCTGATGTACAGATCCAAAAACATCAGAACTTGTAAACCAATAAAAAAGTCCTATAATCTATGATCAAATGGCGTGGCCATCGGGGACAGCTTCTGGCATCCCCTGCTGAGGAACACCAGTCTCTGTATCTAAAATCCACAAAAACAATGTGTGGGGTGAACGACTAGTCGCTCAGTAAGTGATCCAGAATTATCCCTTCAGGGATCCTCTATGGTCAAAGCATTTTTAATTGTAAATTACTTAAAATTTATAAAACAACACTTTTAAATGGACATGCTTTAATATAAATATAACCTATCATATTAGCTATTAACGAAAAATACATATAATAAATGCCATGATGCGATTATTATATTATGCCAACATGCAAAGATTCCCAAAATAATTTAAAAAATCAGAGTCCAGTACATGAGTACTATGTGTAGAAATTAATATATAATAATAGTACGGATATAATATCACCCCGTGCCGTGCAAATCTAATTAAATAATTCCATCACGACATAATCCAAGTACTGCGATCAGGGGGTGCAATGATACCCGTTGCCTATTGACATCGAGCATTGCCCCACAAGCCATTGCACGCTAGCAAATGGTTATATCCAAACCCGTGTGTTTTTCCTGACTCTAAAACGATTATTCAACCAAACATATAAAATAGGAGAAATCACACAAGCAAGTCGTAAGAATTTGTTAATCCATTTCCTCATGAGCAAAAATGGAACTCCATCGTCCAGGCCAGACCAACAGAAAAAAGGGTTCGAGATCGGCCCCGTACAGAAAAATAAAATATAAATATGCCATCGCAACTGTGGAAGTCGTACTAGGCATATAGCTCCTAATGTAGGTGGGGAAAACAATCCCGAATCGTTTCGTGCCTCATAACTCAAGATCGGATCTTCGCACGTGAAATGGTGAAATGAATCAAAAAGAATATATAATCGAAGTTTATACATATTATATTTATCCTAAAAGACCTCCCGAGAGATCAAGTGATCAATCGGTTTAGTGGCTGACGGGCCGTCTCGTACCTCATCCTACAAGACGAAACGAAGTCACTCGGTCTTTTCTCAGCTCTCACCAATGCATATGTGCGATTACAATATAATAATAAATATTGTCCTCCACGAGAAGAGGACAAATAGTATCCTAATAATATAATATAATATATTTAAAGTACTCTACTCCTAAAATGCAGTAAATTATCATTTCACGGGGTTATGTAAATCATATCTATAGTTTAGAAAAGATAAACATGATCTAATGCATCAAATTTAATTAAAGTACAAATGTCAGGTCAAGTGGTCGACTTGGTAAGAGTACGCCACGAAAGAGATAATTCAGATATCTCACACCTGAATGGTAGGCCGAAAGCAATGTGTGTGCTAATCCCCTCTGTAATACACGGAATCTCAGCCTGCTCCGGTGTAAGCGTCAACAGGGTTGGTCCATGGATCAGACTCGTCGTAGGTCTAATGACCTGTAGTTCGTACATAAATTAATTAAAATCTAAACTAAGTATCGTAACCCTACTCTCCTTGTTTTTACTATTTTTAATGACGTGTTCGAACTTATTTGATTAACTACGGAGTACAATACTCAATCGGTTCGATCGGTTCGACTCGGTTCCGATTGAGCGTGAGTAATTATGGCTAATTCAATTTTAATTTAATTTAGCGTAAATATTTAATTTATTATATTTTATTTTTAAGATAAACTGTTTAAATAATTTCCTTTAATTATTAAACGGCCCTACTATTTGTTACATAAGATAAAACACGTAAATCATTTATTACGTTAAATATTGCGATAATCAATCGCATTAAAATGCTCGTAATGTAAAAGTACGTATTCTACTAAATTATCCTAATGGTCAATTTAATTTATTTCTAAGTACGTATATAAAATAAACTGCATCACTAATCAATACAATTCGAAGTGATACGAAAACTTTAATATGTTGTTATTTAATTGTCCTTAATTAATTAACAACATATTTATATTTATTTAAAGTTTATAACAATTAAAATACTTAACTATTATTTATAACCAAGTACAGTGATTAAATTAATTAAATTTAATGTGTTTCGAGATCATACGTTGCCCAAATCAGATCATTGTATCTGCTCAAATTATGTTATGAGGCGACTGTATCCAAGGCTATTATAATCATTTCCCGATCTTTAGGTTTACATTATTATTCCGATTTTTATTGGACTTTATTTTTAATAAAAATCAATCATCATTTGTTTATACTTTAGAAATCCGATCCCTTCTAAATTTTAAGTGGAGACTTCGGATCGAGCCAAACCGAAACAGAGGCTCGAGATCCTAAGTAGTTTGCCATATTTAAGTCGTATCCAAATTTCAATCCACACCATATCGTAATCCAAATCGAACATGCGACAATAAAGAATATCATGTGCTAATTTATTCTAAGTTTGGGTTTGTACAACCCAATCAATGATTAGGCCGAATTCCATTTATTTAACTCAAGGCCCAATCTAAATAAATTCCCATTTCCATACTCGGCCCAAAAGGCCTAGTCATCATTTTCAAAAATGGGCCAAAGCCCATTACTTATCTTAGGCCGAGCCTACAGAAAAAGAGGCTTAAGGCCTCCTTCAATTAATTACCAAAGCCCAACTAGAAAAGAGGCCCAGGACCTCTTCCAATTAATTAGCTAAGGCCCAACAGAAAAGATGTCCAAGCCCATAATTCCAAAATTTTCATTTTAGCCCCTAAGTCTTAAGATTTCACCTAGGGGCCTATATTTTACAAAATCACCCATCATTAAATTAATCACGATTTTAGTCCCTGTCAGTTTCAAATTCGGTACCAGTGGTGTCACTGGGCTGGTACCGCTGATACCAGTAACACAAGCACATTACAGCACAACCATACAACAACACAGAACAGGAACACGAGAAAGGAAGGCCCACACACGGCCTCAAGCCTCAGTACTGGTTGGTACTAGTGCAAGAACAAGAAAAGAACACAGGCAGCACAAGCACCGAACAAGAGCAAGGGTCCAGAAACAACAAAAGCCCAAACAACACAACATAGTGGGAAACAGGGCAGTACCAGGTCGGTACCAGCAACAAGAACCAAGGAAAAATCAGCACGACAACCACAGAAACCGCCACAAGGCTGGTCATAGCACCACCAACAATCCCCAATTCAACCAAAACAAACAATCACAACAGCCGGCCGGGAAAATCAACAACCCGAGCAAGGCACTAATTAAAAGGTGCTTTGAATATTTACCCGACAGAGAAAATCACAACGAGGGACAATGAAAAACGGCCGGTACCAAGGGCTTCCTTGTCTCACGGACGTCAAGCAAAATCAGCAAACACCACACCAGAAAGAAGCGAAATCAAGCACCAGAACAACACCAGAAAGCAACAGAGGCACAATCGCAAGAACGGCCTCAACCCTAATTCCTAGGGTTCCGATAACAGCAAGCACAGAGGCAAACAGAAAAGAGCGAGAGAGAGATGTTCTCAGCACATGAGCGAAACAAAGAGAAAGGCAAAAAACCCCAAGCGAGAGAGAGAGAGGGATATAATAACCCGGTAATGCAACGCACGAGGGTCGAAGCGCAAGGGTCAATACTCTCAGAGAGCAGGTGAGAAACCCACGCGCCACAGGGGCTACGGTCAAAGCCGTATCGCTCGGATGGAACAGCGGCCGTTCGAACGACGACCGCGCGGGAGAGAGAGGGAAAAACCAAACCCTAATCCTCTCCAATTCGCGCACAGAGAGAGAGAGAGCAAGAGGCGGTCTCAAAGAAGAAGGCCCCAGCGGCAGGGAGAAAGAAAGGAAGAAAGGGAGAGGGAGAGAAAATAAATAGGGACCGCTTTGAGATTCGTGCAAGGTCAATCAATGGACAGATTAATTCCAGAAATGTAGGGATGCTATATCAATTAATCAAAGTTTATAATCCGACTTAATTTATCGAATTTGCATTTATAAATTCCTACGGAATTTACCGATTGCTCACAATTTATTTTACGATTTCTTATTAATTAATTAATTATCAAATTTAATTTTTTGTTGTTGTCAATAATGGTAGTTCTAATTAAAAATCCTTACTCGATAAATTAATTCTACAATTTATAAAATTTTCCTTTTTGGTTTAAACAAATAAACTTATATAAGTTAATTTATTTGTTTTGATAATGCAATTTAAAATTTTAATTAGTTAAATTTTTAATTGTTATACTAATTAATTATATTTAAAATTACGGATTATAACAACTATATAACTAGTATTAACGGGATGGAAAAGAGAGAGACTGTGCTTCAAATAGTATTATTTGTGTACATGAACATTATAGTAGGTCTTACACTCTCAAGGTAATTATAACTTTCCAGGTTCCATGCGTCATGCTGGATCAAATTCAGCAAATAAGGAGCAGATTTGATGAGATTGCGAAAGATCGGAAAGCACTTCAATTGTCAGAGGGAGATGGACCCAAACGTTGCAACAACGAATTGCAAATAGCTCCAACTAGCCACTTCGTAGTTGAGTCGAATATCTTTGGTCGAGAGAGGGAAAAGGAGCAACTAATTGATTGCTTGTCCTTAGAACGTGATATTGTTTCGGTGGTGACAATTGTGGGCATGGGGGGCATTGGCAAAACAACCCTTGCACAACTTGCCTATAATGATCAAAGAATCAAACAAAGGTTTGATAAATATGGGTGGATATGTGTATCAGAGGATTTTAATGTTGAAAGGCTCACCAGGGAATCAGTGGAGTCTATTACAAAAAAAAGGTGTGATCTTACAAATTTGAGTGCTTTGCAAGAGAAAATTTGTGAGGAGATAAGTGGGAAAAGGGTACTTTTGGTCCTTGATGATGTCTGGAATGAGAAGAAGAGTCTGTGGGACTCATTTCAGGCTCCTTTTATGTCAGCTGCATTTGCCAAAATCCTAGTTACTACAAGGAATGATCGAGTCGCACGAATCATGCAAACAGAGCCAACATTCAACCTTGGCCAATTGTCAGCTGAACAGTGTTGGCAATTGTTCGAACATTACGCATTTGGGGGAGTAGAAAAAAATAAAGACCCGAAGTTGGTAGAAATTGGGAAGCATGTCATGAACAAGTGTGGAAAGTTGCCCTTGGCTGTGAAGTCAATTGCCAGCCTTTTGAGGCATGAGGCGGAAGAAAAGAGTTGGACAGATATTTTAGAAAGTGAGTTATGGGAGTCTGTAGATGTTCACAATGAGATATTTCCACCTCTTCAAATGAGTTATACACGCCTTCCCACGTACCTAAAGTCTTGCTTTCTATATTGTTCCATGTTTCCTAAAGATTACAGATACAAAATTGCAGATTTGGTGAAATTATGGATATCCCAGGGTTTTATTGAGCCTAAGGGAAACAAGACTGCAGAACAAATTGGTTTTGAATATGCTGAGCAATTGTGCCAGAGGTCCTTGTTTGAAAGAGATGGCAGAGATGAGTTTAAGTTGCATGATATAGTTCATGATTTAGCACGACTCAATTCAGAAAATGGTTGCTATTCAATTGAGGTTGGTAAGCTCCCAATTTTTCCTAATATACTGTACCATATGTATATAGATAAATATGTGAATCTAAGAGATCCTATTCCCTCTGACAAGTTCACTACTCTGCGCACACTCTGTACAGGCCGGGATATCAAAAACTTCTTCAATACTTTTGAATTTTCAATGGCACCAAAATTAAGAGCTCTAAATATATGGGGATCCCGTGAATTAGAATCTCTTTCCTCCATTGGTAATTTGAAACATCTTCGTTATCTTTCACTTAGTAATATGTTCTTTGAAATGCTACCTGAATGCATATGCTCCCTTTACAGCTTGCAACATCTAACTCTTCTGTTTTGTAAGCTCAAAGAGTTGCCAACAAAAATAGGAAATCTAGTTAGCTTAGAAGAGCTTCAAACTATATATTGTAACAGCCTCCAGGTGTTGCCTGAGTCCCTTTGTCTATTAAAGGCCTTGAGGAATCTCAATCTTGATCGTTGCAGGCAACTTGAAGAGCTTCCTAGTGACATGGGGAGCCTTACAAATCTTCAAACTCTGAAAATAAGGGATACTAGTGTGAGTTATTTACCACCTAGCTTGAGCAAATTTGTAGGAATTCAAGCATTGAAGGTGGAGCTCAGATGCCAGACAATAGGATGGTTAAAGGGTTTTCCTGATTTAGGAGGTACTCTTTGTCTGTGCGGATTGAAATATATTTCCAATTTAGTGGATGTCCAATGTGCTAACCTTGTGAGTATGTGTAACTTGGAGCACTTGATACTAAACTGGGATGAGGATTATTATCTGGATATAGATGGCAGTGTACTTAAGTTGCTCATAAAAAAAGGTCAGAACATATTTCTTGAAGATCAAAAATGTTTTTCGGTGATGGATAGTCTCCAGCCTCACCCTAATCTTAGCAAGCTAAAAATATTGGGTTACAGTGGGATAACATTTCCCGAATGGATGGGAAGCCTATGCAAACTAAAGTATTTGAAGATTACCGATTGTAATGGTTTGCAATTCTTAAAAGCAGAGTCACTGCCATCAGAACTTGAAGAGTTGAAAATTTCTCGGTGCCATCAGCTAGTATCTATGCCTGGAATACAAAAGCTGAAATCCTTGGTCAAACTTACCGTCAATCATTGTCAGAACCTGTGCTCGTTTATGGAACCTTCTCTTGAATTGACAATGAGAGCAGGGGTGGGTTCATATGGGACCTCACTGTTGGGGTTGACAAACCTTGTTTCACTCAAAAGTTTGAAGATTTCATACTGTTTCAAATTGCAAGTATTGGCGGATGAGTTGCTTCCTGTAGAACCTTGCAACGTTGAGGTTTGGGATTGCCCCGGGTTAAGGGAGTGGTGCTTGCAACATGGAATAAACTATAAGAGGTACTTCCTAATTCCTATAATTCTATAATATTGTTGCTATATATTGAAGAGAGTGCCATTATCTAGTTTCTAAGCTTTATTTCTTTAAATACAAAATTAAAATTACATTATATTTCTTTCCTCTTTTTCTTTCCACGCATACCATTCAACTCAAGAATTATATTTTTTTCAAACGTGATTCAAATCTGGGGTGGAAATGAATAGTGCCCCAGGACTGAATTTTTGGTAGCAAGTAGCAAGTCAAAGGCAGTTGAATGGTAGAGTAGGGATTATAAATTTATTACATGAGTAATAGTTGTTAGAATGGAATAAATAATTGGTCCCTCTAGCAAAGCTGACTTGCACATAGGTCCTCGCTGTGAATCCAACTTAATTTTTTTTTTTTTTAAGGTTAGCGGTTTTTATGCCAACTAACAAATCAATTGATAAAAATCGTATTTATAACGAGTCAAGTGACTCTGATTCCTAAATCTACTCCTTTATTCTCACAAAATCCTCTAAATTACTCTAATCATTATCACCCTCTAAATTCCTAGATTTACTCTTCTAATCCTACTTATATAGATATACTCATATTCAGCCAATACCTTAATTCCCATCTCGCTCCACGACCAGATCTGCTATTTTGACCGCCGCCGATTTCCGACGACCGGATCTACTTATTGTCGTGCTCCGATTGAGATAAAGACTCTACTCTCTGAGTTCCGACGATACCGCGCTCTCGGCTCGGTTCGGCTCCCTTCCCTCTCACTCATTCTCCTCTCCGCTCAAGGAGGTAGAGACGAGAGGGGAGGATATCATTGTGTCAGAGGTGAAAACTTGAAGAGGAGAAGTGTGGAATGAGAGGCGGCGGCTAAGTAGATCTAGGGTTTGAGATTTTTTTTTTCTCCTTTGAATCCAACTTAATTTTAATGTTCAGTAGTTGAGGTAACTATTCAATGCTCCATAAAATTAGGTTATAAATTAGGAAATCGTCCTTTTTGCTCACTGCTAGGCTGAAAGATTCAACATAATGACCTTTTTGCTCAGCTCTAAATAAACAAGGAACATAAACAGAGAAAAAAAGTAGGAAATCGTCCAATGCAAAACCTCAACTAGATGCAAAGAGGAGCTTGTGTTTGTCTCTTTGAATTTTTGACTTGGATATGAAATTGAGTTCGACTACAGATTTTGCCCATTCAATATATTTAAGGATCATTAAGTGCGTTTCTTTTAGGTGGAGAAGAAGCTCATGATCTGGAAGCAGTGGACATGGTGACATTATACAATTCTGAACGATTTTTTTTCTATTCTTTCAGTGGACGCTTTCCTACTTTTTTTGGACGGCTCGTTGAGCAATGGGTATGATGATTTTTGGACGGCTCGTTGAGCAGCTCGTTTGGTTCCACCCTAACAGCACCAATAATTTTCACCCCTCCTCCATCTATTTGCTCTTTCGCAAGGCTCGCGCCAGCTCCTCTAGGTAAACTTTTATCTCATTTTTAACTTGAAACTTCGTCTCTGAAAGAATTTGTCTAGGTAAACTTTGCTTTTGAGAAGGACCAAATATGTCTCTATTGTGCATAACCTCAACTCTGTCAATTCAAGGTTTTATATTTCATTGTATCTTGTTCTTTTTACGTTTTACCTTTTAATTGAACTTGAAAAATCATTGGGTGGACTGATTGAGAATTCCATTTTCTTGATATAATAGAAGTTTGTCATTAATATATTCTGATAAATGTAGGCGAGTGATGTGCTACTCGTTCGTAGAGCTTGTGCAGACAGGCGACTTGCTGTCTGAATTGGAATACCCTACCCTGTTGGACTGTATGGCTAATAAATTCCTTTTTATTTATTTTTATTTCCAAAAGCAGCTTTTATTGTTTTAACAATACTTAAAGGTTGGTTCAGTACATGATATGTTGTTCATACTAGATACTAGGGCATATTTATTACTTCAAAACATAGAAACTGAAATTGACAAAATGGAGGCTCAAAGTTTGAACTATAAGTTTATAACATTGCTGATTGGTATTAGAGGTATATTTAAATAAAGGAATAATTTTTTAATTTTTGAAGTTGGAATTAAAGGGATTTTGCTTTCAGAAATGAGAATTAGTGGTCATGAGAAATTAATTATGTAAGAATTTATTTAATTTCAAATAAAATATCCGCCGGTAGTCAAAATATCAAATGATATATTACATTTTCATTTCTATCCACATATCTATGTGCATTTTCTACATCTTATCTGATTTTTGGCAAATCTCAATCAATTTCAGGATGACTTTCTGCTTGGCATTTATCAAAAGCCTGTACAACTGGGTCATTGTCCTGTTGACAAGGAGGAATGCAGCTATGTTGAGCTAGGCTTTAGCCGAATTTACTAATATTAGCATTTAAAAAATCAAAATTCAAAGGTAACCGGCCTTTTGGAAAATCTCGAAACTCATGTACACACAGACTTGATCTGCGTGTCTGTCTGGGCAGAAACGCAGACTAGATCTGCATGCCACAAGAGAGATACACAGACCTAGTCTGCATGTCTGACTTGGCGGTATGCGTGTCTCTAGTTTTTTTTGTTTAATAGATTGAATTTTTTATGGTATTGATCCCAATCATTGTTTTTACACACAAATTTGTAGTTGGCTTATACATACAATAATGTATTTTACAATATTGATTGCATAACATGCAATATTTTGAAAGAATTAATCAAATTAGTAATATTTACAATAAATCATATTGGATGGTACCATTTTTGAAAATTTATTAGATTCATGTTGCTATGTCAGGCACATATTAAGTTTGGCTTAGACTACTGTGAACTTACAAAACTGGAGGCTTCCCTTTTACCTACAGCAGAACTGATTCACCATATATTTCCTCTAGGAAGCAAGGGTAATAAAATATAAGTAATAATTGAAAATTCCATTTTCTTGATCTAAAAAAATTTGTCATATTGTGTCTTTAATGATTTGTTGTATGCTGGTAAATGTAGGCAAGTGATGTGCTACTGCATGTAGAGCTTCTACAGAAAGATGACTTGCCGTTTTGGAAGAGCGCTTCTACATAGCCTTACAAGTTGTGTTAACAGTCCTTACAGGTTGGTTCAATACATCATGTGTTGTAAATACTGCCATTAGAACTTCAAGAGTTGGAAATTTATGAATGCAATCAGCTAGTATCTATGCCTGGAATACAAAAGCTGAAATCCTTGGTCAAACTTTCCATTGATTATTGTGTTAACTGCCATTAGAACTGGTACAACTGGTACCAATTTCAGGTTGGCAATTATCGTGTTAACTGTTACAACTTCGGAAGAACTGGTACAACTGTTAACTTTCCATCTATTATTGTGTTAACTGCCATTAAATCAATTTCAGGTTGGCAATTATCGACACTGTCAGATCCTTGACCTGACGATGCTATTTGAAATCGCAATTGAGCCGGAAAGTCAGCTTCTTGAACGAATTTCAGAGATTGAGCTTGAGCTCAGTGAAAATGGCGAAAAGAGATGAGAAAGAGAAACTGGTAAAATTGTTATTTCATTTCATAATCCGAATGGTTACAACTATAGCCTATTTATAGGCAATGCAATATACTGAAAATTACAATTTTCTATGTAGCAGATTCGTCAAACAAACGACGAGCTGCCACCTAAGCGCCACGGTGGAGCTTTACTGCTTATTTGGCTAACGATCTAACTAACCTCACTGTAGCCTGATCCCGGGGACCCAATCTCCAGTATTATTAATCCTAACGGCTCTCTTCCTTTAAACTAAGCGTGGAGCCCAACTGTCAGCGTCTGTTTCTTTTAAAGACTGCTGCCCGGTTCGCTGACCTTCATGATCGTCACCTCTCCCTCTTCTTCCAATTCTTTGACTAGGTCAAAATCAACCCAAATCACCCCGAAAGTAGCTCTGATATATGACAGACACCCTGTACAGAAACTGGTACAACAGGGTCCTGACAACAAGAAATAAGCGCTGCTATGTTGTGGCTTTAGTTCAAAGAGTTAATTGATTTTTTCGTGGATACATATTTTCCCCCCTGCTACTCTTGTGTTGCTTTTGACAGATTCACAACCATTTTTTTATTTTTATATATGGATGTTCTTTAATATAGTGCACCATAAATCTAAGAATAGTTTGAATTTGAATTAACTGATTTGTATTCCGTTACTCTTGTGTTGCTTTTGATGAATTCACAACCAATATTTTATTTTTTATATATGGATGTTGTTTAAAATAGTGGAGTAGAACTAGGGTGTTCGCTCACCAAGCTCATTTGTGAGCTTAATTTAAAAATCTATTGAATTGGCTTCGAACGATGTATATAAAACGTTGAAACCGATCTACTTCACGAGTGATGCGTTTACATGTCAAATTTATAATTTTTTAAACTAATTTAGTATAAACTATAAAGTCAAGCAGTCAAAAAAAGATGGTTTATAAGTTAATTTTAATGTATTCATTTTTCATTATTTCTTTACCGCTTGATTTTATATTAAATTAGTTTGAAAATTTATAAATTTGACACGTAAACTCATCACTCGTGAAGTAGATCGGTTTCAACAGTTTGGATGCGTCGCTTGAACCAATCCGATGAATTTTTGAGTTAAGCTCACACAGGAACTTGATGAGCTCAAGAACACCCTAGTTCTACTCAAAATAGTGCACCATAGATCGAAGAATAGTTTAAAATATATGAATTAACTGAATTGTATTGAAAAAGACTTTAGGCCTCAAATTTGGTTATTTTGGGCCGGGCTTGCTACTGGGCTCCAAATCTAGTTACTTTGGGCTTTCAAGCGTACCAATATAAATGCTTTGAAATAATTGATATTTCAAGATAATTAATTATGTACCTGATATTACCTAGGCTAGCAAGTTGGGGTGTTAATCGGTTTTAAACCGAACCGACAGAGTTCAGTTTAAACGATTTGATTTTCCAATTAAATGGATCGGTTAGGTTCATTTTTTAAAACCGGTTCAATCAAACCGACCGAAACTTTTAAACTTATTCCCCGTTAAAACCAAACATTTTTAAAAATTTCTAAAATTACGACATAATGTATATTTCTTGTTCGGTTTAAAACTAGTTAAACCGAAGCAAATAAATAAAAATTTAATCCATCTTTATAAAAATTCAACAAATTAACAAAAAAATATTTCTTTTTATGATTAATATCCTATTTCGGTTCAACCGAACATACCAAAATTACTTTGGTTTGTTCGATTCATTTTTTTTTAGTTGTTCAGTTCAGTTCGGTTTCATTTTTTAAAACCGAATAAAACTTTGGTTTGCCTATTTTATTTCAGTTTGAACCAAACCGTACCCATGAACACACTACTAGCAAGTATAGTACCAAGATTCGCAAATAATTCATAAAAAAATATTCGGATTTGAGCCGTTAGCGAATCAATCCGTGTATTATTCGGTATATACCTGAATTTTACGAATTATACATGAATTATATCCTGGGCCAAAAAAACTTCCAAGTATATATTTTTTTATCTATCTAGTGGGACTAAGATCTTCGTTCCGGACTCAATGTATCAAATTATTTTCAAACTATATCAGAATTATTCTCGAATCACGAATTTTTTACTTTGCTGAACTTTTTCTAAATCATTAAGTTGTCACTGTGCTAACAAGCACATAAACTAAGACACCTGAGACCAAGATAGTACGGATGCATTAACTTATTTTCCAAATAAGGCATGCACGTGACTTTTCAAATGCAGCAAGGCATTATGCATTTAGAAACCGGTTAATTTCTCATGAAATATGAACTCTTTTCTCTACCTTTTTTTTTATTTTTATCTCTTGTAAATCTTTGGCACATCTTTGTATCAATGAAAACTGGAGACCCGACCTCCATATTTCTTTCCAATAAAAAAAAAGAGAGAGGTGGTGTGCCCCTTTTTAGAACCTTTATACACAATTGAGTATTGACACATTTTTTTGACAAGCTCCCTGCATCTCTTTTTAAGATTGTCCCCCATGATTATTCAAAATTTGTGCCATTAATCACGCAAAAAATGAGGAGTCAATGTGGGCCCAAAGTGAGCGCACATTACTCCGACGAATCGACCCAATTGCACTCATTGCCATTTGACAAATTATTGCAGCACCATTCACAATTATTTTGTCAATAGCTTAATCCATTAATATGGATGATTCAATTGTTAATGTTGGATAAGTTATTCAAAACTTAGCATATTAAAACTAAAACATCAAGTTAGAGGAAAACAATGATTAACAATTAAATTAACAACTCAATTTGTCAAATGGACTTGAATAAATAGAGAGGGCAAATGTGTATCGTTTCTATATATAGACGGAAAAATCTGAGCGAATCAAACTGTTTTACAATGTGATCGAAAATTAGTAAATTTATTTCAGTGTTTTTTATTTCCTATTACAATGAAGATATGTTTTTTTTATCTAAAATTTAGATCTAGTGAGGTATCGTAGGGTGTAAAGTGAGATCCTAACCGTTGTTTTAATTTGAGACAAATCTTAAACGAACCCCATAAATCTAAGATATACCAAAATAAAATTTGACTGTCTAGAACTCACTCTGACGAAAACCAAAGAAACTGACTTGGACTTAGATCCAAACTCATACTCGGTACGAGTTAAATGTCTTCAATCTTCTTGAATAGCTAGGCACAAGTCCCAAGAAGGAATTCCACGCGTCCCACTAGTTCATCATTTCCTATGACAATTAATTACAACATTAAATTATGTTATATTTTCTATAAAACTTTATTATGTTACTATTTTTTATGTTGACTATTAGATTTCTGATGTTATTTTAATTATGATAGAGTTTTCAAGAGTTACTAGAACTTCTAAGTTCATTATGAGTTGTTAGTTCTTAAGTTAGACTTTTAATTTTTCTAAGTTATTCATTATATGATTGATGTATTATAAGAAGATATGGCATGTCATTTTTTTCTTGAAACTAAGCTTTTGATAATATATGATATGTTTCTTATCTTCTTTCTTGTGATTTTTTTTTTTTTTATTCTCTTCTTAAATTGTCCAATATCTCATTAAACCAAACAAAACATGTACATGCAGTAGAGTTTGAGATGTACTGTCATCACACTCTATCATGTGCGGTACCACAAAGGATACACTCTCTTACTCTTGAAAAGAATTGATGAGTTTTTTTTTTATTTCTCAATACTGTTTGTTCAGGATTTGGCCTTTGAAATTCTTCAGCTTGAATTGTTGAAAAAATTATATACGCAGTAGGGGTACTTAATTTCCTATCATCAAAATCTGTGTTATTTTTTTAATTGCAAACTAAGAAACGCTTAATTTGAACCATATTAATTATCATGTAACGCTTTGTAATAATTGTTTCTTATTATCAGCATAGAGATTTAATGTGTTATGTTTCTGTCATATCAATAAATGTGACCGTGTACTGTGTAGCAATGCTCTTATTTATTCATTAATTATTACATTATTTGTTTTGGAGAATGATGTAATGCCATGTGGGATAGGAATTAATGACACAACCCATGTTCTTCCCTGTTTATTCCACATGGGAGAGAAATACATACAATGTGACTTCATTTGTGATTCTCTTTTCTTTTCTTTTTGTTAATAAGACAAATATACATTCATGATTGTTTATTACTGTATTAATAATTTTATTGAAAAAATATCATTTTTTTCTCAATAATACTTGTAAAAATGTTTAGTATTCTAAATTGAGGGAGGCAACCGTATTTTGGTCTATTCAGTGGATGTATTATTAATCTTAAAAGTCCAAATAATCGATTCATTGATTATGCGGCCGATTAATCGAAATTTGGACATATAATTTTTGTGTTTTCATTAAAGTTATGTGACATGTACTTATAATTATTAAAAATAATTAATTTAACTCATCAAACTATCAAAACACTTAGTTTAACTTTGTTTCATTGTTAATTAATAAAGTTTTGTGAAATTGATATATTAGAAAAATTTATATAAACACCAGGCAAAGTATATACATATAACGGATAAATGCTAGAAAAATAATAATAGAATTGACTAACTAATTGGTCGTATAAATAAAAACGGACGAATCCGTAATGGTTTGGTCACCGCCAACGACTAATCGGCCAATTAGTCAGACTAATCAGCTGATAACAACAATAATTCTAGTACTAATTAATAATGATAATAATGTTAAGGAAAAATGAAAGGGTGATGACAAAGGGCCAGAGCTGAGGGTGATGCATGCATGGCAATGGCATGCTTATCAAGTCCCACAAATATGACTTTGACATGGTATTGGTGTATCATTTCATCATGGGTCATGTGGCGTACGTCGTGGAGTCACATGTGTGATAGCCTCAATCATGACTTTGTCTAATTGGCTACTGGATAGGTGGGGTCCATTTTTAATTTCATAGGCACCCTCTTCATTATTTGGAACTTATTCTTCCTCAAAATCTCCAAATTGTAATTACAAAGGACCATCTTCCTGATGAATTAGATGGTTTTTAACATAACTTATTTAAATTTTACCAATATTTTTTTCCTTATTTATAATTTTAATTTGCAATATTCTTAATTCTTCTATATAGAACTCAATTCTTATTTCACCATGTGCAATATCTGTAGTGTCAAGGACAGTGCTAGACTTTCAAATTATGTAGATCAAACGTAAATGAGTCAATCATATAAACTTTTTATGTTGTGAATGGAGATCAATCTCATAATATTTACAATATTCTATTCTACATTATTTAAAAAATCTTGTGTAATACATAAATATTAAAAAAACAAAGGGGTAAATTGAAACAACCGCAATTCAATACTAATGAATCCACCTCTATATAGTGCGCTACAACAATATAAGTGGGAGGTTCAATCTCATGACAGCTTAAATGGAGTGACAGCAGAAATATTATCTATAACATATATATATTGACAAATTAATGATTGTTTGCATATCAAATAATGATGAGCTCCATCTCATCATTGTTTTTACTGCTTGATTTATACTAAATAAAATTAAATTTTATAAATTGAAATTACTTGTCAAAAAGATCTGTGGGACACTTCAGTTCATCATTTGAAGTCAATTAATAAATTATAGTTAGAGTTAAACTCACAAATTACCTTGATGAATTTGAGCTCATAGTAGCTCAAAAACCACCTTGATGAGTTTGAGCTCAAAATACAATGATGCATTTGGTTTAGTGAACTCTGATGGTTTAATTATCATTTGTACATATATATTATAG
>JAJGRX010000690.1:0-25415 GCA_025461125.1 Carex kokanica
TATGGTGCATTTGAACCCTTCTCATATAATAATAAATAAGAGGAGACTAAGGTATTCTTAAGCTCAACCAAGGCTTCTTAATGAGCTCACTCAAAAACCTATCGATTGGACTTCAAACACACATCTAAAAACCCGTTGAAAAACCGTTCTAGGACGTTCACGAGTGATGCATTACATGTCAAAATTTTTAAAATTTGAACTAATTTAGTATGAAAGTCAAGCGGTCAAAAAAAGATGCATTTATAAGTTACATTTTTGGTCATTTTTTGACCGCGTGACTTTCATACTAAAACTAGTTCGAAAAATTATAAAGTTGACATGGTAATGCATCACTGCGGTGAAGTAGGAACGGTTTCAACAGTTTGGATGTGTCGTTTGAAGTCAATCTAATAGATTTTTGAGTTAAGCTCACAAAGGGGCTCGATGAGTTCAGCTCACAAAGGGGCTTGGTGAGCTTAAGAACACCTTAGTTATACTCTAAATAACAATAATAATAATAATGGATGAATGCAAAATATTTTTTTTACTTTTGATTATTTTGCAAATTTTTATTTAATTTTAGTCTGAGTAGTTGGTTGGAATCAGATGGCTCAGGCTAATAGACACCATTTTTGTGGCAGTAAATTAATGTGAAGCCGTAGTCTGTCTTGCTATAGTGGTCGCTAACGAACAGTTTGGGCGCTAGCGGTCAGAAGTGCAGACATGAATGACTTTCTGATTATTTTCTAAAATAGCAGTAATTGCTGTCTCTTTGTTTTCTTTTTAAATCATAGAAAGAGCCAAAGAGGTAATTGATTCACTGTAGGTGTCTTTATCCAATCAGATGCTGCCAAATTTTAAATCATAATAATTTGGTAAATTAATGTCTATTTAGATTGTCATTACCATCACTAACTAAAGAGATAAATATATTTTATTGTTTAGAATGAGATATATTGTATATTTAGTTTATTTTACAAGCATAATTTTGTATTCTTTTCAAAACATCACAAAAAAAATAAATATAGAAATTAATTACTTTTATTGAATGATTAATTTTGAAATACATTTAATTATTATGATATGTGTGTGTGAAAAAATATTACTTAATGAAAAAATTATAATTGAAGATGTATTTTTCATTTCTTAAATAGTATACTTACTCTTCAAATTAAGATATATATATATATATACTTGATTTATGATATTTAAAATTACTTTGATTAGGCTGCGCTTCCCCAAGGCATTGTGCCATTCGTTTTTGCAAAGGAGTACAATGTTCATCCAGCCATTCTTAGCACTGCGTAAGTATATATACTTTCCATTTCATATCATTTTAATTTTTGAGGAGGGTTCAAATGTAGCATAATTTTGTGCTCCAATATGCTCCACATTCTTATCTCTGTTTTCAAAGTCCGAACAGTTTGTCCGAACCGCTTAACATGATCTTCATAATAAAATATTCTTGGAGACCAAATTTTATATTTTTTATAATTTTTTAACTATTTTTTTATGAAGGTACAATATCACTTATTCGGATAGTCCAGAATCTCCTTGAAACAGTGATTTTGTACCTATATAGAAAAATAGTAAAAAAAATTTAAAAAATATAAAATTTGGTCTCCAAACATATTTTATTATGAAGATTATGTTAAGCTGTTCGGATTGACTGTTTAGACTTTGAAAACGGAGATAATGAATGTGGAGCATATTGGAGCACAAAATCATGGTGTATTTGAACTCTCCTCTTAATTTTTTTCATTCTTAGCACTGTGAATTTATTTTCTTATATTTTTAAATTGCAGGGTTATATTCGGAATGTTGATAGCTTTGCCAATCACATTGGTATACTACATTCTCCTTGGATTGTGACTACAAAACAGAAAATAGATTTCAATAGAAAATTCAAAATTTTCAAATGTGAAATTGTGAATTAAAGCAATTGGAGAGCAGCCAAATTGATTCTGAGCATACACAATCAATCAAATCAGAAAAATGGGGCCAAAAAGCAAATCAGAATTTAAAGCTTTTTGATGGAGCTAAGAAAATGAAAAGGGGCTTTTTGACCTAATAATGTTCGCCCCTTTCTTTTGAGAAAAAGTAGAAGATATTTTGCCTTCATTCTCATTTTTGTTTTCTTCTTTATAGATGAAGCCAGTGTATAGAAGATATATGCTATTACATTTTTATTAGTAGTTAAACTGACTTTTAGAATATGAGGAACAATTTTTAAATATGTAAAAGAATACCATTTTTTTTGTACTATCTGTAAAACCTGGAAGATACCAAAAAAAAAAAAAACTTGTTTGTAATTTATTTTGGATGCAGGGTTATATCTGAATAACTGTCAATCTAGTTTGGTTAGGAGTCAAATAGTATCTAGTTGTGTATCAACGTAGTAGTATAATAACTCTTCAGTAATAATAATAATAATAGTAATAATAGTAATAATAGTAATAATAGTAATTATTATTATTATATGCACCAACCTCATAAATGCCAACCCAAACATCATATTCATGTATTATATCATGTCTAGCATAAATCTATTTTGAGTACGTTTGGATGTGTCAAAAATAGTTGTTATTCCAAATAGCTATTTTCGATTGAAAACAATTCAAACAACGAATGAACTATTTCGAATAGTTGAGAACAACGCTATTTTGCTATTTTGTTGTTTCTTGTAGAAGATGGAATAGTAATTATTTATATGTGTAAAAAGAGAGAAAAAAATTATTTCTCAAATTCAGCCAACATAACCTTAATATGATGAAATTGAAGCCGCTTTTACCATCTACACGTCGTTACAATTCATCTGAGATCTCACTTGTCTATCTTTTTTCTTCCTTAGCATCACATTAACATTATTATTTAACTGGTGACAGCTACTTACTATTTCAAATGTACAATTCAAACAACATTTTTACTAATTATCTAAATAGCACCATATTAACATTATACACTAGTTTCTCTCTATTCTCATCTACTAATCTCAATTACTCGATTCTTACACTATTATTCTTATATACATCCCAATAGTAAATGTTACCTAAAAGTAATTTTGAAGTCCAACCTCAGATATTATGAATTCACATCACCTCAGGTTACCTGATTCAAGACAATTACGATCGGGCGGTTCTTTTAACATGGCATGAATCTCAAAACAGACCCCCTACAGTCTCCATAGGCACCGGATTAAGTTTGGCCCATATAGGTTTAATCTGGACCGTCCATTTCAATTTGCTTGAGTCAGGTACCTGAGAGGATACGGATCCAGATATTATAGCTAGGCTGCTTTGAATAACATCTCAGAGATTTTGTTTGGCAATTATAATAGCAAGCCCCTTCTCTATTATTGTTAGATAGTTATTTAATTTGTATGTTTGTTCTAAAATATTTATCAAAAGAATAATACAAATATTGGTTAAAAACGTTGTTAATGTGTCTGTAACTGATCTAAGTATGAAAATGGCAGCCCCTTTCTTTCTGTGAATTTAATTCTAAAATTTATCAGATTAACTTCAAAAGACATATCTAAACAATTGAAATTGATATGTTTTCACGAGTGATGTGTTTAAATAAATAAAAAACTTATAAATTTGGAATTTATTTGATATCAATTCAAGCTATAAAAACAAAAACATAAAGAAGATTTATAAGTATATTTTAGTACTTTTATTTTTTAGAATTTTTTTACTGCTAGACTTTATACTAATTTAATTCGAAAATTTATAAATATGTATGTGAACATCTCACTTGTGAAGTAGATCAGTTTCAACGTTTTAAATTTATCATTTAAAATTAATCCAATAACTTTTGAAATTAAACACCAAAAGTCTCCCTGAGTTTAAGAACACCTAGTTGATGATGCACATTTATTAATATGCAATGTCGTGTTGCTATGATTACAAGTTTTTTTATTAATTTTTTTTGTGTTTCTTCATTGTTCATAAGTCCATCTATTGTTGAATCTCTAACATGCAACATTATTTTTTAGTAAAAATTAGATATCATGTCATTCAACTATTTAATATTTACAAGATAATTTTTTATTTAGATTTCAAACTTATGACTTCCTACTCAGAGGATATTGTTTTTGTCACTAAACCAAAATGGCAGTGATGAATGCAAGCTCGTAAAAAATCAAGGCCTTAACGAGGACAAGAGTGACAGTAGAACAGAAGTCGGCCTTACTGATGACACTCTTCATCTTATGGCGCAAGAGATGTGCTCGAACATTCACAGAAGGAAATAAAGGTATTGAAGAACTCAAGTATGAAGTCTTCTGGCAGATGCAATTTTTTGAGGCAAGAACAAACGGGACATCAACATTAACACCGTAGAATAAATAAACATTTCCTTTTACTTACAGTCTCCATTTTCGCTTTTATTTGTTTTCCCTTATGTTTCTATTATTTACCTTTTTAAGCTCAACTGGTTTGAGCTTTCTTGTCTTTCCTATTATGCGTTACAAAACTTTTGTAATTGACAATTTTATCAATGAAAATACGAACTAGACCCATATTTTTCTTCAAAAATATACAACATTTGTCTAAAAATACAATTTGGCCACTAAGTAAAACTTGATTATCGCTATAATTGTTTTTTTTTTTAAATAGTTATTGGTAGGTATCTTGTGAAAACTCTTAACAATTCATGTGATAGCCAGGACTAAATAAGGGGACATGAAGCACTGTTGAGGAAAAGAAAGTGTTTACGTTGTCTTTATTGTTTGTGGAGTGAATAAGAAGACACGACTAGTGTTTCAGGTGCCCCCTTCCTGTACTCTTTCTATGATATTTCTAATTGATGAAAGAGGGGACATTAAGACGAAATTGTCACTATTTTCATATTGCTCAACTTGGAACAAAATTTGGAATTAGCGCGCGCTCTCTGTATATAGAGATAGAGAGGGGGGCTAATATCAAAACGTTTGCATTAAGGTTCTCATACAATTAAGTCATTTTCGGATTTTCAAAGTCCAAACGGTCAATCTAAACTGTTAAATGTGATTTCTATATTAAAATTTGCTTAGAGACGAAATTTTACATTTTTTGGAATTTTTTTTACTATTTATTAAACCACTTTGAAAATCGCTGATTCACTGGTCTATAATTTTTTACTGTTTTGCTACTGTTCATCCGGATCAGTGATTTTCAAAGTGGCTTAATAAATAGTAAAAAAATTCAAAAAAAATGTAAAATTTGGTCTCCAAGCACATTTCAATATGGAGATCATGTTGAACGGTTCGGATCAGTTGTTTGGATTTCAAATTCGAAATAAAGCGTGGAGTACAAATTAATTTCAAATTTGTGTGTGTGTGTGTGTGTGTGTGTGTGGTTAATAACAAATATCATTCAGAAAACAATATGTGCACATATTTTTAATAGTGAAAAATTAGAATTGACAAAAATCATTCTCATTTAATATCGAAATAAGTTTACATATTAGAGTTACTTCCGCATATATCTAAGTCAGTAGACATAAAATTGTGCAAAAAATAAAAAATGTACTAAATAAAACTATAGATTTAGTACAAATAATTATATGTCCCACATCTCTACAGAGAAACGTATATTTTTCATTTCCGAAAGAATATCTAAAAAGAAATTTTTTTTTTGAAATTAATGAATCCCTTATTTTAAAAAGGAAAAAAAAAAAGCAGGAAATTTGACAATATTAAACAATCATTCAACTTATTAGGCTATAATAACTCACAACACAAAAGAGCTTACCAAGTTACAATGACAAAAGTACAATAAATTCTGGGCCTAAACAGCAGTGCAAGAGGGTCCCAATGTTGCCTCACAAGAAACCGGGCTAGCGACCGGTGCATGAAGTGGGTCCAACCATGCTTCGACCTCGAAAGGCTCCTCAGATCAAACAAAACAAAATGGGCCTCCAAGGGCTCAAACGAGTATCTTATGTAAAAACCATTTTGTTATTTGGACTGAGTGTTTGTGCACCGAAAATCAGACTTCTTCAAACCAATTCTGACATCTATTTCAATTTAGTTTACTGATCTTACCGCATAGGTGTCTTCTATAGTGTCTCTTTATTAAGGGTTTGGAGATTTTTTTTCAATATGATTTTTAATTTTTTATCAATAAATTATTACATTGATCTTTCTTTCTTTACCTAGATTTGAAACAAATTTAGAGTCCCGTTGACAATTATGAATTCGGATCCCCCAAGTAGGGATCTAAATACGAGATGTATCGTACTGTAGAGGCGAGGCCACAGAGGTCCAGGGGTAGGCACTTGCCTACCCCTGGAATTTTTTTTTTTTCATTGGACCGGGCTTTAATTTTGTTTTGTCTACCTTTGGAATTGTATCTTGCCTACCCCAGCCCAACAACCCAATACGGTAACGCCAGCCCAAGCCACTGAGCCGAAGAGAAAAAGAGAAAAAGAGGGGGAATCGTGAGGCTGCTGGCTGCCAAGCCCAATCGCCAGGAAAAAAGAGAAATAGAGAATCGCGAGGCCCCTGGAGGCTGGAGCCGCCTCACCTCGCCAGTCGCTGCTGCCACCTCACCTCACCTCACCTCGCCAGTCGCCACTAGAGTCGCCTACTGTCTCGCCACTGTTTGGGGATCAATTACTGGTTAGGTAAAGACCTTACCTCAGTTATAACTTATAATAGTTGTTACTAAATTTTGTTGTATTTTCTTGCTATTTTTTTGAATTGTGTCTTGAATCCGAATCCGAACCCAAATTCCATTTTTGCCTACCCCTAGCTCAAATTCTAGCCTCGCCACTGTCGTACTGTGATAAAATTCACGACATATGAATGGTTACAGCACGTTAGTTATGTCATAACCAAGTTACAATGTGTTTGATCACGTTTGTCACGTTTGATTAAATTTATTTTTTATAAGTTAGTTTATTAAAGATTCACAATTCAATCAAAATCCAACGGTTCTAATTATACGTGACTCACGTGACCACGTGATATGTCGTGTCGTAACTGGATATTTCGTGTGACGTGCCGTACCGTGTCAAATTTTTGAAAAATAATCACGTTACGAGATACACGAGTCACGACATGTGACCGGTACATGTAACATGCTGTGAGAGAACCTACCGTGCCATGATATATCTGATCACGCCGTGACCTTTTTACATCTAGACCTCAAAGTATCAAAAGGTAAAATCTCAAAACAAACTCCTTGTATATATATTAGGCACTGAATTTCTTTTTAGTTTAGTTAGAACTAAATTCACATCGTTCTTTTTTAATTATAGAAGCACAATATCTGAGGTATACGGATTCAACAATTGGTATTGCCGGTGTTGCGCTGCGCCCGCTATTTGATCCCACGTGTGGCAACAACATTAGTACGGTATAGCCGTATAGGGAAAGGCATTGACTGGGCCGGATCTGAACCCGGTTAGACCTGACAAAGTTCAGGCCCGATCCGTCCTCGATCGGTCGTAAGTCGTAACAAAAGCACCGGTTTCATCCCGGTAACAAATGAAATGACTGGATTCCTTCCAGGCTTCCAGCTTCCAAGCTGGCTAGACATGCACACGTGGGCCTTGTCATATCCTACTTAATAGTATTAGTAGAGCTGCCCAACTCATGAACGCTACTCACCAAGGTTAGTTTTTGGTCCAATTTTGATTTTACATTGTTACGACAGTTCAGTCATTTTTTTTTATTTTTTGTTTGTAGGTACAATGTACCGAAATTTTTATTAATAATATATTAAATAATCAAATTAAACATATCAACATAGTTTTAATTAAAATTCTAAAAACAACATGTTTGTTGGATTATCCAGTGGAAATTCAGGCAAATTCCGTTGGATTATCCAGCGGAATTGGATTCAACTTCTGCAATTTTATTCAATTCGTTCGTAACTTTGTAATTCCGCTGGAGTTGCAATTTCGCTGAATAATTCCGCGGAATTGGACCAATTCAATTCCGCATGATAATCCAGTGGAACTGGCCTGGATTTCTATTGAATTATCCAGCAAAAATATTATTTTTGGAATTTTGATTAAAACCATGTTAATTTGTTTAATTTGATTACTTTATATGTTATTAATAAAAAAAAAAATAGTATAATAGTATTCCGTATCAACAACTATTTTGGTACAACATTGTTTTTTTTAAGGCAAAACGACCTTTATAAAAAGAACTCAGAATTAAGGGGATCCGT
Organism: Carex kokanica; assembly: GCA_025461125.1. Classification (NCBI taxonomy): domain Eukaryota; kingdom Viridiplantae; phylum Streptophyta; class Magnoliopsida; order Poales; family Cyperaceae; genus Carex; species Carex kokanica. The sequence continues at coordinate 8,145 of JAJGRX010000690.1, forward strand.
ATCCTCTGCATTAACTCAAAAGGGAATTTTTTGAGTTAACTCAAAAGGGAATTTTTTGAGTTAATGAATTTCAATCGTTTGATTTGAAACGGAGTCAATTCGGCTCGTGCTTATAACATAGAGAGCCCTTTAATATTAGTGTAGATCTAGTTTACACGAATTTTAAAGCATATTGGACGGTCGACATTCATTAACTCAAAAGATTCCCTTTTGAGTTAATGCAGAGGATACGAATTTGAATTAAGGAGCACCACATGATAAACAATATTTCATTTTTTTTTTCTGTAGGACGTATAAAAATTATTTTGCCAATGACGCATTATTTTTATTTTATTTCATGTGTTATGTGTTTAAAATATTTGACTAGTTTAGTTTTGAATGAAGCAATTTTAATTTTCTATAACAATTCGGTTTGTTTGGTTTATTTGCTTTGGTTTGGTTTAAAATTCAGATAAATTAGTTCTTGTTTAAGGTTCAACTTTGACAATTAAAAACTAAATAAACCGCAGTACAATTTATAAGAACATTACTTAGTGGGTATTCTAAGGTTAGAATGGGCAAAAGTACTAAATATAATTAGTTTAGTAGTTTTTCTCATGACCATGATAAATTTTTTGGAGATAGGAATCTAAAGGGAAGTACACAATCAAATCATTATACAAACTCCTCAATTTTAGGGAAATTGAACAAACTTAGGTTCCTCTCAGGGAATGAGAGTAGGTCCGATGCCCATCGGACCTACCTTGGTTCGATGGGTGTGATGACCATCCGATATGCATCAAGATTTGTGTTCTCTGCATCAAAATTCGTGTAAGACTTATCAATTCCCGTGCGCATAGATCTTGATGCTAATCGTACGGTGATAGTGCTAATTGAACCTAACTCTAGGTCTGATGCCCATCGGACCTACTCCTATCTCTCCTCTCAGATACCTAAAAAGGGAATCTTTTACGATTAGTCAATTCAGACTGTTCTTTTTAACCCGGCACGAATCTCAAAGCCCAATAACATTGCCCCTTGCGCTAGCCCGAATCCAATACCGGCTGAGAGTAAATATCAAACCGTAAAGTGAGGATAATCTTCTATGGTACTTAAGGTACATGGGAGGATATTGATCCCTCCTGTATTGGAACATTTCAATACCTTATAAGATTAGAATTTTTATGTAGTTAGTTTATAAAATTAGCATTCTCACAAAAGATAATTTAGAGTTAAAGACAGGATATGAAATCACAAATGTCAATTTTGCTTTGAAACGAAACAATTGACCATTTATTTCTCACCTGTACCATAGCTCAACAGATTTGGTATCAGGTGCGGAGCTAAGAAGTATGAATGGGGATCAATTGATCTCCATATTTACAAAAAAAAAATTATATTCATGTATAATTTTATATATAATTTAGAGTAAAATGTCACAATACTGTAAAATTAACTCTCATTTTCTACAGAAAAATTATATATGATTGATCCCCATATGTGTTTGAGCCCATAATTCGAATGTCTGGCTTCGCCCTTGTTTGACACTGAATGAGTGCCAGTCAAGATGTGTATACACAATGGACAACAGTTTCTGACATATTTGATTTTGCAATGCAACTTAAGGGACTGGTTTCCTACTGGTGTTTAGTGTATTTTGTTGGACTGTGTGGAAGTACAGAAATGAGTTTTGATTTAATTCAATTCAACAAAAATCAGTTAGAAATCTAATCTTACTAATCTTGTCTTTTATAAAAAAAAAAACTCAATAAATCAAATGAACCGAAATATTAGTAAAATTTTATTATTGTAATAATACATACATGACGCAACAATATATAAATTATCAAATTAATACCTATATTATAAATTGACTTTTCACACTACAGTTAAACGAATTAGTCAAGTTTGGTTTATGATACGACAAATAAATCTAGTTTAAATTGAACCAATCAATAAACATGCACCATTATTTTGTCAGATTTTTTTTTTTTTACTTGATTTCCAAACAATTGACACCACAGTTTAAAGCATAAATTTTTAAAAGTTCTTTTTTTTTTAAAAGACGATAGTAAAAATAAATTATATCATTTTCATTAGTCACTCAAATCTAAAGTTCAAACATAAATTGTTAGCACTAAACTTGCTCTATTTATCATTTGGATGACACAAGAATAGAGGCTATTCTAGAATAGTAGCTATTCAGAATAGCAATGTGTATCCAAACAACGTTTTTGATATTCGGAATAGCTAGAATAGCTGCTGTTCTCTATTCCTTGTAAATGTTTGAATAACTACTATTCGGAAGTGTGAAGAGAGAGAAAAAAATGCTTCCTTTTCGGATTTCCGCCAACACAGTCCCAAAATGACAAATTTGACACCATTTCCGCTATCTCCACGTCATGACAATTCGTTTGAGATTTCACTTGCCTATCTTTCCTCTTAATTAACACATTGTTCACTATTCCACATGTACAATCCAAACAACATTTTTTACTAATCCGAATAGCACCATTTTCACACTAATATGAAAATCACTATTTTTTCTCTATTCTTATTTACTATTCTCAAATTTCACTATTTCTAGCTATTCTAGTTCTCATCCAAACGTACCTCTTTGAGTAATACATGTACATAAAAGTCATAAAATTTGGGTTGTACTTTGTATTAGATTAATAAACTAAAATTTCAACAATTATTAGTTATTAACAATGTACTAATTTTTTTCTACTTTTTAATCTTACACAAAATGTACTCCAATTTTACTTATGTAGATCCATTACTCATGAAGTAAAACAATATGAACATGTTAATTTTGTTTTACAATTTAGATTGTAAATTACTATTCAAAATAAAAAAATAAAAAAAATATAAATCTCATAATAAGCATATAAAACATGAACATTATAAGCTTCTTCAAAAATTGTCCCTAAGGGCCTGTTTGGTGCAATTACTGTGCGCGTGAGAAAAAAAATTTCAGTCTGAGATTATATTTTCTGTCCCACATGTACAGTAATCGGTAGTTAAAAAATTCCCAAATTCCGTCTCTATTCCCATTTCTCTCCATCTGCCGAACATGTCCTAACAAAGGTCAAAGGATGAATTCTGTAATGAATAGGAGGTCTGACAAGTGACTTGACCTCTTCCTTCACGTGGGGTCCACAGCCATGACTATCAGACATGAGACGTGTTTGTTTAGGTACTGTTGGTCCGGCCTGAAGTCTGAACTTGTGTTGTGGGTTCGCCTCGGATCCGTTGCCCATGCCCACGCCCATGTGGGCTGATAGGTCCGGATCCGGTCTCTACTATGAAGATATCTATGGACCCCGTTTCATGCACCCCGGATCCTTTGTGGCTGGTCTAGAGTGTAAGAGCATCTCCAACTTAATAATCCGTAAAAAATAAAAAACAGTTGTAAAGTACTATTTAAAAATTAAGTTTATTTTAATTTTTTAACCCCTCCATCTCAGAAATTGGGTCAGAGCTAATAGGAAAGAAAACAAAGGGGTCAGAGCCAATAGGAAAGAGAGAGAGTACCAGCATGTCTAAAAAAAATCATTTGCTTTATAAGCAAATTTATTTTTTTAGAAATCAGTCTACAACCTAGCAATTATATTAGCAATTAACACATCCGATTAGCAATTTAAAAAAATCACCATTATAGATGCGCTAACAGTAGTTGTGAGTCACCCACTTTCTTACTCTTGCAATACGCTTGTTTTCATAGGGCCTAGATATTTTGTAATTCTTAGTAATTAACATAAAAAAATGTAAATTTGATATTGCAAAAGGCTTGGTTTTCATAGGGCCTAGATATTTTGTGGTTCTTAGTAATTAAAAAAAAATGTAAAATTGAGATTGTAACTCTAAAATTTTATGGATTTTTGATTTGACATGACGATTTCTATTTCAATTTTAAAGAGTATCTCAGATTCTTATTAAGAAACTGTTTCTAAACGACATGCTGGTCAAATGATTTGCTCAAATTATTTAGAATACATGATTTCTAATCTGACGTGGCTTAATAGAAACTCTAAAATTAATTTCAGGAATGTGAAGGTTTAGAAATTTTAGAGACTTTAATTTTTAAAAAGTGGTGAACAGTTATTAAAAAATTCATTTCAATTGTTAGAATGGAGATGCTCTAAGACGGTTGTCTTCGTATGGCCTAGAAATTTTGTGGTTCTTAGTAATTAAAAAAAAATGTAAAATTTAAGTCTAATTTAAAAAGTCTTAAGCTTGCTTAATTACTTTCTTATTCTGTGGCAATACTCTGAACATCCAACAGGACCAAAACTAATTTACAAGATTTTCCTATTTTTTTTTAACTTTGATATTTGGATGTGCTGCAATTATACAATCCTATTATGATGTGTTTTTTATAAAGGTTTTTTAAAGAATGATCTTGAATAACAACTATATAATTAATTAATCTAATTATAGAATACAGTTATGTTTAATTAACAACAGTAAAAAAAATGATCCATTATTATTTGAATGCTGTAGAGAGCTGCATTAATTGAATGGAAAGTGACTATTCACACTCGTGCACTCAACATTACTGTACCAAGAAGAAAAGATGGAATGATGATGCTTTACTTGCAAGCTGCAAATTGCAACTTGCAATATGCCTTTCTTGGTGTAACCTCTGAAGGCCAACCCGTGTGAATTGTGCAGCGGGTTGATATACTTGTAAATTTTTTATTTCTTTAGCTGTGAAGGTATAATTCATGAATAGTTATATGATCATGTAATGCAACAAATCCATGGATTAGTTTGAGCTGATTAATTGACTAAGTTCAATTTAACACGTTTAGAATCCAATTTATGTCTTGAAGCTTTTTTTGAAGACTTCCTTTTTGACCAGTACTGGTAGCTTCAACTCTGACCTTTTTAAAATTGCTGAATGGAAACAGAATGTGATCCAATCTAGAAGGGAACTATCAATAATTTAATTTAATTTATACTAGCAAATGAAAGAGCTCCAGTATTCACAAAAATCTAAGACAGGAGATATAGTCACTGTTGTAAATAATGATATATATATCTGTGATCGTCATGCAGACAAGATACTATTAAGCGATTAATCAGTATGCGGTTAATTAATTAAAAGTTTACGTATAATTTTGCGTTAACTCATTAAAAATATCAAATAAATTTATTATAACTTAGTCTTCTTCTTAATTAATAAAGTTTCATGAAATTGTTATTTTATAAAAGATTCAGATAAGACAACAAAGTATAGTTAGTACATATAATTGATAAATAAAAATAATAATAAAAATGACTGACTAATCGGCTGTCTAAAAAGAAAATGGACAATTAATCGGGCCGTTTAAATAGAAAACGGACAATTAATTGAACAAATCAACCGATTTGATGTTCTCATCTGCAAATAGCCTTCAGCACCCTCTAATGTAAATCAGACGGCTCCAACCGAATATCAGACTGATTTTGGTTCTATGCCCATCGGATCGGACTTAATGTATAATTAATATGTATTGCCAAGCATTATTGAGATTTCTTCGGAATTACAATCACCATAGATCATCAATTTTAACATTTTATTCCATTTTCTTATCTCTCGTGTTCATCATGAACATTAATGGAGAAAGCATCCCTCAAACTCTAAACTCTAAACCCTAAACTCTGCGCGGAGTATGTCCAATGGACAGTGGACCTACTTTAGTTTCGACAGGTTCCAACACCGTTCGATCTGCTTTAAGACCCGTGCAAGTCTGCTTTAATTTTCGTGTGCACATATCTTAAAGCGGATCGAACAGTGTTGGAGCTCATCGAATCTAAAAGTAGGGCCGATATCCATCGGACCTACTCCTTTTTAGAGAGGAGACAAGAACCATTTTTTTCTGTGTGAAACAGAGATGTGGCGTCTTATCAGCATCGATGCACAGTACAGCAGCTGGTTAGTTCCAGATTGCATTATTGTAGGTAGTTTACATGCCACGATCCATCATGTGCTCCTTGCAATCCTTTGCACCAGCAATCAGAAGGTTCTTTAGATGCTTGATGGCTAAGTCTGACTTAGCATATGGAATCAGGCAGGGGACCAATATATATATATGGGCCATGCTTATATAAATGCTATCTCTCTGTTGCTACCTATCCTAGAAGACTACATTTGAAAATTTGACAAATAGAAAACAAAAAATAATCTCAAGTAAAATACCTATATATGATGCTTCCCTGGAATGTGGAATCTAAGATTGCAATTCTAAAGTTGTTCCTAAGAAACTGTCAAAAGTTCACAAAATTAATGCATCTAGGATGGCATTCATGCTTTTGCACGTTTACTTCAGCTAGGTTAGGTCTAGTTTCAAATAATGCGGCTTAGGTTGTCACCACATGCCACCATTCTTTGCATGAAATCAGGGGCTGCCCCCCTGGATTTTGAATTTTAGTGGAGATTTATTGGTTCCGACTGACTTTGCTCTTTCTGAAAATTTTTTTGCCCCTCTCTGGACGTTTGATTTGTAATTCAGGTTAAATTTAGGGTTAAAATTGAAATAAATTTGTTGAATTTTGATTGGTAATTAGAATTATAAGTCAAAGCATCAGAAATTATAAGTCAAAGCATTGGAAAGTATAAGTTAAAGCATTGTTTTTATAGAGTACCAAATTGATTAATGATTTAAATCCGATTCGATATTTTTTTGCCCCCCTGATAAAAATCCTGAATCCGCCATGCATGAAACCTTTTTGCATTCCTTTCTTTCAATCAATAAATGAACAGCTGTTTTCTTTCAAAACAGAGGATATTTTAATCAGGGTATTTTTTTTTTTTTAAATAAACACTATGTAGTATGTATATGAAAAATGATGGAAAGTAGAAACGATTTCTTTACCTAACTGAATCAAGCTTCTTTTATTTAGATTTTTTTTTTCGGTTCAACACTTCAATTGATCACCTTTTTCCATTTCAATAAGTTTTTTTTTCTTATGACCAACTTTTCTGTTAACAATCAACAATATGGTTCTCTAAAGCCTTGACCATATTTATTTAAATTCAATGCTTCAATATACTCGGATATGATTTAAAAAAACATTGCTCCTTAAGAGCATGATACTCACAAATGATGCAAATTATTGAAGGTTCAACACAATTTTAATGGAATTAATTTAAGAATACCCCACATTTGGGTCTTTAATAAGATCCTAGGTTGCATGAATTTTTCATATAAATTTTTTGGATGAGTACACTTTGTTCCTAACTAATTAGTCATGTACACTTTCAACTTCTCAAATCAATCAACTTGGTGATTTTTTTTTAGCAAATGAAGGGGTCTACTCTAATCCTCCATTTCTTTCATAATTTCTAGGGTATTAGGTTTTGAATTTGTTACTTCCAATAAACAAAAAATGTTGCTTAATTTACTAAATTATGTGTGATCCTCAAAATCAATTAATGTGTGTTATAGTTGTACAATCAAATTTTTGTTTTTGTTAAACCCTTTTAGAGGCTATCAAGTTTAAATTACATCATTCCTATAATGGAATTAACACAACATACAACAGCAGTACAGCCTGTAACATCTAAGGTCCTGTTCAAAAAAAAAATATTGTTGCCATGGGAAAAAAAAATTCACTAGAAGTGAATTTTTTTCCCATGAGCATAGTAAAAGTCAGTTCAAAAATTTGTTGTTCCTAGGCCCATTCCCGTTCCCCTTAGTGCGCCGAACAGGACCTAACAGATTTAGCAATACTACAACCAAAGTTTTGCCTCCTGTATTGCTCTCTCTGCTACAACCGTGGGTTCTCTAAGCTTTCCCTAAAAAATCATGCTATTGTGTTCCTTCCAGAATATCCAACACCTTGCAAGAAATAGGGCTCCCCAGTGTTGTCTGAATTTGTATCATCTACATTAACTCAAAAGGGAATCTTTTTAGTTAATGAATCTCAACTATCCGATTTGTTTTAAGATTTGTGCGGACTAGATCCGCACTAATATAAAAGGGCTCCTATGTTATAGGCAGGGGTTGGAGTGGCTCTGTTTAAAATCAAACGGTTGAGATTCATTAATTCAAGAGATTTTCGTTTGAGTTAATGCAGAGGATACGCATTCTTATTGTCTAGTGAGTCTACCCCTGCATGCCTTCCATGACTTGATGAATGTGGATTGAACTGAGTGTCCTATCTGCACAATCAAATTTTTGTTAAGTATGCATACTCCTGTGGGTCATATTTAATTGCCACTTAATTAAATTTAAAAAAATTAAATTGTTTACTCCATCTTGATCTTTATATTTTTGTATTTCATTTCATAACTTAAGTTATGACAAATAACTAATTTGTAAGGTTCGAGGAGTAAGATGCTATGAATCTATGTGTACGACAGCTGGGATCTATAAATCATGTAGAGTAAGTGTGGAGTAAGTCAATTCATCTAAAGAGGTGGTTTAACTTACTTTGTCGTACTTTATATTACTCTTCATGTAATATTTCACATTTGACAACTTAAGTATGAAGTAAAGAGTTTACTTCACTTCTTATTCTCCAATCAAACATGATCATAAAGACGCATTAACAAACTTGCTCTTTGTTACTTTTAAAGGTTTGTGTGTAAATAGTATTATGGTGTAAGAGTTGGAATAACTGATGATTTAAATAGAGATATTATAATTTTGTATATGCTAAGAAAGATTGTATTTAGTATTAGAGTTAAAGCAATATTTTGGTATAAAAAGACAAAGCAGTACAATTTTGACAGCACAAGTATAGTTCAAACAAGGACGGTTGGATGTAGAGGTCAAGAGAAGCTAAGTACTTCCTATAAATTGAATGTTTTTATTTTTGTATTTTAATTTTTTTTAAGAAATATTATTATTAGTTCCACTTATAAAATAAAATTATATAATACTTATTTATTTAGTTCTTCAATCTCAGTTTTCTGATTCTGTCCCTGGTTGAATAATTATATAAAAATTTTGCATTTATTTTTTTTGGTTCTATTAATCATGTTTGTGTAGTATTGGTTTATATATTGTGTTTGCATTTTTTTCAACTGCCTATGTATCACTGGTCATTAAGATAGCTTAATTCAACTGTTTTGCTTGGATTGAGTATAATCAATCCATGGTTGAACAAAAAAAATTATAAATAAATGCTTATTTATACACATGTTACTTGGTATGTCATACATGAAAATTACGCTTATATTTGTTTAATCTATCCATTATTATAGCTCTGCCGATCCGTTATCTTCTGATCCGATAAAATCCGCAGAAATTTTAACACACCCAATTACAAAAATTAATTATTACTTATTGCAAATCCAAAATGTATTAGAAAAATTCATACATAGTACCTAATACGTGTGTATATATATAGAGGCTGGCTAATATTAAAACGTTTGTTTCTAGGCCGTGGAACAAATGTTTCGGTTTTTACTTTTTCAAAGTCCAAATGATCAAATCCAAACCGTTCAATATTCAATCTATAATAAAATGTGCTTGGAGACTAAACTTTACATTTTTTGATTTTTTTTTACTATTTATTAAGCCAGTTTTAAAATCGCTGTTTTCAATGATCCAGAAAATTTTCACTGTTTATTAAAATCAACGATTTTAAAACTGGCTTAATAAATAGTAAACAAATTTCAAAAAATGTAAAATTTGGTCTCCAAGCACATTTAAATATATAGATCACATCTAACGGTTTGGATCGACCGTTTGGACTTTGAAAGTTGAAAAACCAATTAGTTGCACCACGGCTCCGGAACAAATGTTTTAATATTAACCAATCTCTCTCTATATATAGAGGGACTAAGGTGTTTTATATATGTATGTATGTATGTATGTATGTATGTATGTATGCATGTATGCGTAAAGACTTTGGAATGTAAAATTAATAACCAGACGAGATTATAGCATCCTTAACTCCCTCCGGGTTAAATTTTTGAACATTTACAAAACTCTAATTAAGTGTACAAAAGAAATCAGTTGCTGGTTATATATGTAATATTAATTCATAATAGATAACATTAGCTTTTTCGGCATTTACTATGGATGACATTTTTATTTTCTAATAAACCATCTGACAAGTATTTTATAAAAATTACAAAAACAAAAGAAGAATTATTAACTAATTTTCAACATGAGTACATCAAAATTAAGTCAACATTGTAAACAAATATAATTAATGAATTGCAAATTCTCAAGAATCTTAACTAAATTTGAGATTAAAAAAAAAAAGAAACAAAATTTTAATAACAGAGTCGTGACCAAAAGTCTCACCTTATTGTGGAGATTTGAGATTAAAAAAATAACTCAAAAACTATTAGGCAATATGAGCAATTTAGATTAAATTAATTAATCTAATGATCCAAAACTTAATCTCTTATATATTATTTCATTTATTAAGAGTAAGATTTGTTGCATAACATATAAACTGTTGCAAAAGAAATAAAACAAGAATAGTTAGAATAACTGTCGTTTGTCTTATTCTTAAAATTCTTAAAAATAGTCTATTCTAATAAAACAAAAAAAAAAAATTCCTTATTTTAACTATTCTAACCCAATAAAAAACCGAATAGACTATTATGAATAGCCTAACCCCAATAATAGCTTATGCTCAAACCAACCAAACATACCCTTATAACACTAACCGAATTTGTCAATAACTTTAATTTTTACTTTCAAGTAACTGCATCATTATTCACTAGATAGAACTCGTTTGTAAAATTATAAGTTGACGAGTGATGTCGTTTTTAATCTCGGAGGATGAGTTCAGAAGGCTGTCGCATGGCGCTAATGTGTTGCCACAGCGGTTGGATGGATACTAATTTATTTTTTATTTTTGGAATACTTTATTTTGTTATTTTATTAGTAAATTTATTACTTATATCTATTCTTTATCAATTTCCTCCAATATTCTACATTTCTCCAAAATTTAATTGAAATGTCAAAACAATCGAAATCTTGTTATTTCGGCCTCATTTATAATTAGAACGAATCTATCACGATTTTTAACAATAAGCATGAAACGCATTATAATATCAATCACTACTGTCACGTGTTTGACATGATATTTACACAAACCGAATGATTAATTGTACGAATCATTCATCCATTCAGTGCATTTTATCAACATGACACCATATACAATGAAATGAATCAACGTGTCCAGCATCTTTTCAAATTAACCCAGTATATTAAATTTCAAGCTTGTTTTATACATTGAAATCAACCCAGTACGTTTAGTTCCAAACTTATTTTATAGTTTATACAAATATAGACAAGATAAGAAGTCCAGCTTGGCCCATCAAGCCTTATTTTATAGTTCGAACTTTTATTACTAATATTACCAGAAAAGAAGCCTTTTTCTTCCAAATAAAATAAAAGATTTATTTTATGGTTCACCAAAAAAAAATATATATTTATTTTATGGGCTGACAATTTACCAGGATGCTGCTGGTGCAAAACTAAACAATTAAGGCTCAAAACTTAGACGTGCCCAGCGGAGCAATTTAAGTCCATATCAAATTATCGGCCCAAAGGACCTCTTTTATAAAATAGTTAAAAAAGTAGAATTTAATCAGTGTTCCTGGGCTTCCAGCGAGTGCGTATCCTCTGAGATATCTCATATTTTGCGTGACTGACGTGTCCGGTGCCTATTCGAGGATAGCACAGGGGCTAGTTTTATTTGAGTTTTGAGATTCGTGCAGAACGTATTTGAACAGTTGAGATTTTCCAATAACACGCAAAACATGAGATATCTCAGGGGATGAGAATTTGCTTCGAGCCCAGGGAACTTTTTTGGAAATTAAGATTTCAGAGTAGGTCCGGTGCCCATCGGACCGACTATTGTCCGGTAGGCTCATCACCGCTCGATCTGCAACAAGATGCGGGTGTTATGCTTTAAAATTCGTGCATAGTCTACATGAAGTGCCATGCATGCAGATCTTAATGCATATTGAACGATGCTAAAGCTCATTGCCAAAAGAGTTGCAGGAAATTAAACATAAAGAGTTCCAGGAAACAACGGAGGGGTCAGATTTGTGAACCAAGGCGTCCAGGTAGTGATAGTAGGAACTTGGCGCTCTCCCTTTCTCTCGAAACTTCTGAATCGCAGCCCCTTCCCTCCTCCGCCTCCTCTCTTCCCTCCCTGTTATCTCCCTCCTATCCTATCCCCGTCGGTCCCATCTTCCGCCTCCGCTCTACTGCCGCCTCCGAGGTCTACGGTGAAGATAATTGACACTGGGGGCGTGCTGGGTTCAGGTGGAGACGAACCGTGAATGGTTTCAGATGGAATCATACAAGTAATTTTTCACTTCATATGCTTGCATCTATTGTTGGTTTTCTTTCATTTGATTTGATTTGGGAGATTTAGGTGTAGAGGGATTGTCCGTACAGGGTTACAGTATTCTCTGCTAAAATTGGATTTGCAAATGGTTGATTTTGCTCTTTTAAGTCTAGGATTGGATTTTTAAATATCATGCTATTATTTTAGATTTTTAGACAGTGTCGTTTCCTGAAAAATGCATCTGAAAATGTAGAATTACTTTAATGAATAATTGCACAAATGATGATAATTTAAACCAGTTGTGATATATTGAGCTTATTTGCAAGAGAGTCGAACAGCCCGATTGGGTTTCATTGAGCTGATATGTAACCAAGCCCAAATTAGCTTAATGGAGCCTCAGTTTTGCAAATAATGATAAATTGACGTTGATTGCACAGTTCAGGATAAGATCATTAGATTTAGTTTCAAAAGGTCTTAGAGTGTGGAATGGTTAACTGACAACCTATAATGATGTCATGATAGTCTAATAAATTTGTTGTTAATAAAACCTTTCCATTGATTAGATTAGGTATATTGATGAAAATCATTTTCTTCTTCATAATTTTAATGCATCATGTTTTTATGCATAGTTCAGGTGGAGTTGATGATTTGATTTTAGCAAAATTTAGAAAATGTTGATTCGAGCGGCATTACATGTATAAGTATAATACTTAAATTTGGCTTTTTTTTCCTTCTTTTCAGGTATTAAATCATGTACATTGCCATTTCTACAAATAACACAGAGGTTAGTTCTCTTTATTCTATTATAATTTATTAGTTTTGAATCCTGATTTATTAAAAGAACTACAATTTAAAAATGAGTACACCCAAACAACATCTTAATGGATGTTTGCACATATTTCATATTAGCAAGGTAAATAGAACTTTTAATAAAATGACTTTCATTTCCGATTCTTTCATTCTATAATTCTTTATGGAGTTCAAATTTAATTGAAGTCTATTGTCCAATTATTGGATGCTGTTTCGGATATTTTTGAAAAAAGAAATTACCATTATGTGGAATAAAGTGTCGTGTTTATTTATGACTGGAAGATTTTCTTAAGTTCCAGTTATTTAAAAAATACTTCTATTTTTGTTCTCATTAATGAAGTTGTACTCCTGTACTGGTACAGAAGTCTCTGAGATTGTGACTACAGGACATTTGACTAAATCCTAAAGGGTACTACTAATTAATTAAATCTTCATTAGGAAAATCTAATCCTAACACTACGTATCTTTTAGTCAATTTGCACAGATTGGAAAAGCTATATGGAGAGAAATGCTTTGTTGGACTCCATATACTCAATCCCAAATTCTGGAACCCGTCAGCACATAGACATTGTGCTCATAACTAAAATGTTTGTCTTTTGTATCTTTTTTTTATTATTTCAACTTATTTTCTTCTTTGCTTACCGGGATCAGTAAAAAGTAGGCAGCAGTCACTGCCGAAGCAAAGCGAGGCACTCTTCTAGTGAAAAGTGAAAACCCATAACTAAACAAACTGCGCTCAGCTTCTCTGGGCCCTAAGCGATCCTGAGCCATGGCCCTCTCCTTAGCAGCTCAAGCATCTCCTCTTTACCTTCAAAAATCCCAACCAAAACCCTTCACCAAATCCTTCTCCAAGCATACTACGCTCCGTCTACCAGATTCGCCATCGCCATCTGATTACGCCTCTGCCATTGATTCATGTCATTGCTCCTCTCTCGCCTGTCAGCTCCATGCCCACGTCATCAAACGCAGATTCTCCGGCCACTCTGAGTTCTTGGAAAATAGACTTCTGGTTATGTACGGCCGCTGCTCATGTGTCGGCACTGCCTGTTATCTGTTCGACAAAATGCTCCAGAGAACACTTTACACCTGGGTAGCGATCCTCACTGTTTTAGTAAATCACGGGTTATTTCGAAAGACTATTGGTATATTTAATCAGATGTTATTAGAGGGAAATGAATTCAATTTCTTTGTTTTTCCTGTTGTGCTGAAGGCTTGCACTGGACTTGATCTGGTTGAGTTGGGGAAGTGCATTCATGGGTTCGTCCTAAAAACAGATATCATCTCAAATGCATATGTAGGTAATGCTTTAATTGACATGTATGGAAATTGTGGTTTGGTGGAGGATGCCACTAAATTCTTTCATGGAATGAAGGAAAGGGACCGTGTTTCTTGGAACTCTATAATCAACGCTTGTTCAGCAAATGCTATGGTGTATGAGGCATTGAATTTTCTGGAAGAAATGAGAAAGTTGGAAAATGTTGAGCCTGATGTTGTTTCATGGACTTCAGCTATTTGTGGATTTTCACAAAATGGTCATGATGAAGAAGCACTCAAGTTGTTCGCTAAAATGCTTGCATCAGGTGTTAAACCTAATCCTCATACTTTCAGCAGTCTCTTACCCAGTTGTGGTAGACTGGGGGTACTCACCCTTGGTAAGGAGCTCCATGGTTATGTCATGAGACATGGCTTGATAACAAGTCCGTTTGTTGTCAATGGATTGATGCATGTTTACTGGAGATGTGGAGATATACTTTCAACCGAAAGGCTTTTTCTGAAGTTCTCATCTCGAAATGTTTTCACCTACAATACATTGTTGATTTGCTATTCCGAGACTGGGAAATTAGAGAAGGTCAGAAACCTGTTTGAAAATATGGAATTTGAAGGGATAAAGAGAGATGACATATCATGGAATTCTATTATATCTGGTCATGTTGATAATGAGATGCATGATGAGGCTATAAGCATGTTTCGAAAAATGATCATAGATGAACAAATCAAACCTAATCAATATCACTTGGGCAGCACCTTACTAGCTTGTGCAGCTTCTGGTGCCTTTAAGCAAGGTAAAGAGCTACACGCACATGCAATTGTAAGGGGATATAGTTCAGATCCATATATGGGATCTGCTTTGGTTGAACTTTATTGCAAATCCAAGGACTTAACATCTGCGGAGTCAGCTTTTAAGAGGATTTTAGAAAGAAATACTTGGAATTGGAACGTGCTTTCAATGGGGCATGCCCGTAATGGTAATTTTATCAGATCGCTTGAATTAATAGGCGAGATGAAAGAATGTGGGTTTGAACCTAATATATGCACATGGAATGGGTTGATTGCTGGTTGTGTGGAAAATGGAGAGAATAAATTGGCATTTGAACTATTTCGGAAGTTGCCTAGCGAAGGTTTGAGGCCTGATATCCATACGATCAACATGGTGTTATCAATTTGTTCACGTGTTCTATCTATTGAACTAGGGAAGCAAGTGCATGCCCATGCAATTCGATGTGGATATGAATCAGAAGTGCGAATTGGGGCACCTCTTGTGGATATGTATTATAAATGTGGGAATATACGGCTTGGAGTTCTTGCATTTGAGAGGATTAGAGAGCATAACTTGGTTTCATGCAATACCATGCTCGCAGGTTATGCCACCCATGGCTTGGGAACGGAAGGAATTAAGTTTTTCAATAAGCTATTGAAAGATGGTCTTGTGCCAAATGAGATCACTTTTCTATCGGTTTTATCATCTTGCGTACACATTGGAGACCTTGAAAAAGGTCGGTTCTACTTCAAAATGATGCAGAATTATGGTATAGAACCTGACTTAAAGCACTACACATGCATGGTAGATTTGCTTAGCCGTGCTGGACAGTTAAACCAGGCATACGAATTAATTAAAACCATGCCAATGCAACCTGATCCATTCGTGTGGACTACGTTGCTTAACGGGTGTGTCACAAAATGTAACCTAGAATTAGGAGAGATTGCTGCTAGTAAGCTTATTGAGTTGGAAGAAGGTGAAATGGCAAACTATGTTTTATTAGCCAATCTGTATGCAAGTGCTGAAAAGTGGGATGATTTGGCAAGAATTAGGCACTTGATTAAAGAGAAGGGCATGCACAAGAGTCCCGGATGCAGTTGGATAGAAATTAAAGACACAGTTCATATGTTTCTTGCGGGTGATAAGTCGCATAATGAGGTGCATGAGATTTATGCTTTGTTGGATATTTTGCATTTGCAGATGAAAAAAATTGATGGGATAATTTGTATTAATTAAGGTGGATTCGGTTAAAATATGTGAATGATGACTTATTGGTATAGTTGTTCATTACTTTTTGTCATTCTAACTATTAGTACTAGGGCTGACAAAATAAGCCCGTGACTTGATCAGTTACAACTCGTATGATTGGAAGTTTAGAAGGAAATTAATTGTAATTACAAAAAGAACTATGAAATGCCTATCAAACAATGCATTCAGAAAGAGAGGTTTAATTTACTTGAAGCCCACCAGAAGGTAATTTTCATCTTTCTATTAGAATTTTTTTTTTTATACAGGTATAATTCCAATTCAATAATTGTCATATCATTTTTTTTTGATAATTTGACAGCGGCTGCCCAAATGTATAATAATTGTCATATCATTAGATCCAACTATAATCTGTACAGTTCTTGGGCATATATTGATACTTGATAGTGACTTGTTAGTTTGTTGTATTGTCTGGTGTGGCAAGAGTGGTCTGATGCAATATCGCGAAGGTTGCCAGAAAGTGGTATGTTTTCTGTGGTGGAAAGTAACTCGTATGCAGAAATCTATTTTTTTTTTTTTTTTGGAAGGTTAGATAGCATAATTGCCACTAACAATATATTGATAATAAAATGCAGAAATCTATTTACCATGGAGTGAGGAAGAGTTCTTTATACTATCTTGCCAGAGGGGGACAACTCGATCTACCCATTCACTTAATGCCCAGGTCCTTGAAGACATTGTATCTGATGCCAAGAGCAGCAAGGTATTGATGTACTATACTTATGTCTTTTTTTTTTCTTTATCGGGTTCTGTAGCTGTATATCTTGATCATGAATTCAAGTTTCAGTTAGTCATGCTCACAGTACTAATAATGCATAGCATTCATTGATATACTATTCTTCTTTTTATTTATTTTTCTTCATCAATGTATTCAGGCATTTTCTTGCTTCCTTATGGTTTCAAAATTAGTCACGTACTGG